>JAMQGT020001067.1:0-91822 GCA_024447675.2 Pterophyllum scalare | reverse complement strand
CTGCACGTCCTACTTCAGGACATCCATGAATCTTCTCTGTGGTCTTCCTCTAGTTCTCCAGCTCGACCTCCTGTATTTTTGTTAGTGCTACCTCTCCAAAACATACAGTAAAACATAGCAGGTCTTATTACCATCTTGTAAATCTTCCCTTTCACTCCTGCTGCAGTCTTTCAGTCACAAATCACCCCGATACTTGTCTCCACTCACTTCACCCTGCCTGCACGCTCTTCTTCACCCCTCTTGTGCATTGTTCTTGCATTTTCACCATTGCACTTCCCTCACGCTCATTCACACACATATTCCCTCTTGCTACTGACTCTTCTAGAGAGAAGAGGCATGAAAGTCAGTAGAAAGTCTCCAGGCTCTCTTCCACCTGCTCCCTACTCTCACTACAGATCACAATGTCATGTGCAAACATCATAGTCCACAAAGACTGCTGCCTGACCTCATCTGTCAACCTGTCCATCACGATTGCAAACAAGAAGGGCCTCAGATGTAGTCCCACCCCATCTCAAAGTATTCCTTCCATCTTCTCAGTATACTGTCTTCAGTTATAGTATATTTCCATATCTATCCTTAATCATCCTAACCTGCTGCACATCCTTTCCAGCTCGATCTCACTGTCTAGCCAATTGACACAAGTTCTTTTCTCCTTCCTTAGTGTCCAGCATCACACAAAATTCACTATGAACTTTTTTCCTTTCCACTGCCAAGGATTGCCTTACATCTATCCTTCCAGTAATCCTATCAATTTTTTTCATCTCCCTAGCTATCCCACATTTTTCCCTTTGCTAACTCGTTTTTTCTTCTTCTTTTTTTAAACCTGTCCTCTCCGGCAGCTTAAGCAAGCAAAACTATAGTCTGCATGCTGTATGGAGCCAGACACATTTGCTTTGCCAAGAGGATCTTTAGAAAGGCTCCTCTTGTTTTTATATACGCTTTGTTCATTTTATTTACTGATTTTGGTATGATGCAGTTTACCTATACCAGAGCTAACAGTCAGAGAAGTCAGAGCACCCCAAGACTGCTGAAGAACCAAGGCCACACATCCCAATAACATCTGCATGCCAACCCCAGCAGAAGGAAGAGGGAGGCCTAGTCAGAGCCCTCACGGACAAAGGGCAAGAGCACCAGAGAACCAGAGGGAACGGGCAGCCGACCCCAGCGCAAGCTGAGAACAGGGCCCAGGGCCCCATGCACCCAAGAATTGCCCGGCACCTGGCAGAGCCCCCCTCACTACCACCACCACCACCCGGAACTGTAAAGCACTCACACCCAAGAAAGGGGGTGGCAATGGCTAGCAGGAAGTGGGAACCCTCCACCCCACACAACTATGTCCTACTGGGGTCAAAGCTCAGCTAACCTCTTAGCAAAGTCTTCTTGTTTCTTTCCATTCTTCTTTTGTGCCTTCTTGCCATTGTCCAGATGAAACACCAAACACCTTATTTGTAGTTTTCCTGAGCACTAAACTGTACTTTTGCAATCATCTGGCAACCCAGAGCCTGTCTCACTCCTTCCATAGCTCTGTGCAACATTCAACCAACCATTTAATCCTAAATCACTCTCTTCCTTGTCTTGATATCCAAAATATCCTACAAACTGCCATCCAGTATTATCTTGCTACATCCTTCCACGTCACCACCTTGCAATCTTCTGTTGCTTTCGGATTGCACCTTTTGCATGAGATGTAGGCTCCTTGTGTGCACCTTTCTCCAATTTTTCCCTGTGTTCCTCCTTCGTTTTTTAAATGTGTTTTCACCACAGTCATTTCCATCCTTTTTGCAAAATTCACTACCATCTGTCCTTCTCAATTCATCTCCTTAAAACCTTTCCTGTCTAAAACCTCCTCATCATTTCTGTTCCTTCATGTTCATGTCTGCTCAAGTCTGCTCCAGTCACCACGCTCTTCCCTTTGGGAACACTCTCCACCACTTCATCCAGCTTACTCCAGACTTTCCCTCTCTCATGTAACATACATCCAGCTTGTGGGCATATAAAAGGACAACATTCAGCGTCACACCTTTGATTTCCAGCTTCAAATGATCCTGGTAAAATTCAATTTTAATGATTCAGCAAGGTGGCCACCAGTCAGCTTGAGAACATGTTTGAAGTGAAGGATGTCACAAATAAAGTTTTTTCCCCCAAGAGTTTTCAGCTATCTTGCTTTCAGCAGGGTGGTGCTTCCTGAACTCTTAATTATGGGAGTGGATTTCCCTGAGCAATTACAGAAAGACTTCATAGAAATGGAAATGTACTAAGGCAAAACACAACATCAGGAGGATTTCGACCCATGCCATATAAGCTCGTGGTTAATGTGAATGGAAATTATGGTTGAAACCTTTACTATAAATCAGATCCTGAGCCTGTAAGTTTTAGAAATTTTTCAAGCCTGCAAAATAAAACTGCTAAGGACTAAAATTTTGCTGCTAAATATCTGTAAATTTATGTAAGCAGCAACTACAGCAATAGCAATACTTCTAGTTCCAATACTATGGAAGAGGTAGAAGTGATGGAAAGGATCCAAACTTGTGACCTCTTAAGGACTGTATAAGGCAACTGATTTAAATCCTCAATCTCCCCTGGTTGTCCGGCCAGAACAGATGAGAGAAGACGTCATTTACACTCGTGCCACTCTTTATTACATGTAGGTGACAGTCTGTGCTTATGGTTTCTACAAAGAGGAAATAAATGACAATAAGTAATCACACAGATTATAATATATATATATATATATATATATATATATATATATATATATATAAATAATCTATCTAACAAAACAGATAAATATGCGATCATCCACAATGAAACAAACCCAAAATGGTGTAAAGACTTACTGAAATGACATGGCTTCTTACTAAATAACATATTAGAACTACATTATTTACATCTGGTGAATTATCGCCAAATACAGAAAATTCCGAGCGTTTGAGAACGCACCAATGACTAAGAAATTACGTGAATTGCTAGAATTCCGATAGTCCTTGAATGCACCACCGGTGTTCGGCAACAACAATGCAAAATTAGCGCAGATACAATTAAGACTAATAAGGATTCCACAACGATAGTTATCATAATAATAAGGCATAGTATGTTGACAACACGTGGAATTAAACAGTTGCACCAAATATAAAAGAACATTACTTCAACAGAGAATTAGACACTTTTCGTGACTAGCCAAACAATTACAGAGGGAAACTTACAGTCTCATTGACGCATAACATTGATGATACAAAACCGTTTAGTGCCCCGATCAGATAGTGCTCCACTGAGGTGAAAAGAACAGCGATTCTGGCCACTATTTGAAGGTAATGGTCCAACTGAAGAGAGCGAACTCTGAGCTCCTAAAATAGTCCCTTCCCCTCGCCGGGCAGAAACTATTATGGGATGGTGATGCGTTCCTTGAGTCCAGGAGCTAGTAAATCAGGAAACCTTGTTAACAAATACTGTTTCAAAACTGACACTGACTGCATTTTATATATATTCCATCAAATGTCCCACTTTTTTCCCTTCAAGGATCATACCAATTTATGGTCAATCAGACTTCAGAGATTCAGAGCACAGGTAGTTTTGAATGTACACTCACTGGAAAATTGACTATAAGTTTTCACTGCTAGTAATGGGTTGGACCCCCTTTTCTCCATGGCATAGTTTCAACAAAGTGCTGTAAACATTCCTCAGAGATTTTGGTCTTATGTATATGACAGCATGTCAATACAGACCATGATAGGTGCTGTCCACCACTTCCCAAAGCTGCTGTATTGGATTGAGATCTAGTGTCTGTGGAGGCCATTTGAGTACAGTGAGCTCACTGTCATGCTGAAAAAGAATATTTTGAGATGATTTGAGCTTTGTGACATGGTGCGTTGTTAAGCTGGAAGCAGCCATCAGGAGATGGTAGACTGTGGTCATGAAGAGATAGACCTGGTCAGCAATAATACTTGGGTAAGCTGTGGAGATCAGTTAGTACTAAGGGGCACAAAGTATCTCTCACACCATTACATCACCACCACCAGCCTGACCCGTTGATAGGAGGCAGAATGGATCCATGCTTTTATATTGTTCATGCCAACTCCTAAGACCACATTCTGAATATTGCAGCAATGTTTTTTCAGTCTTCTACTGTCTAATTTCGCTGAGTCCATGTGAACTGTAACCTTCTTTCCTGTTCTTAGCTGACACGAATGGCAGTCTGTGTGGTCTTCTGCTGCTGCAGCCCATCTGCTTTGAGGTTTCATGTTTTGCGTGTTTAGAGATGCTCTTCTACATACCTAGATTCTAACGAGCGGTTATTTGAGTTACTGTTGCCTTCACCTGGAAGCAGTCTGGCAATTTTCCTCTGAGCTTTCCTCTCCTCTCCAATACAAGAAACAGATTGACTAAATGGTGCAAAACATATCTGTAATTTTTTTTAAAGCTATGCCAGAAGTTGACTTATCAGTCTACTAAATTGGTCTAGTAAAATCTCAATAACTAGATTGCTTTGATCTTTTATACATACATTTATGGCATTCAAAGTAAGAAACTTCATTATAAATGGAGAAATGCCTCAGCAACTTCTGGAAGATCATTTAAGGTCCCTGTCAAGCACATTTTTGGTGACTGACAGGGTGATTTCCCCTTGTTGCTATCTTGCCAATTTACTTGAGTTTTACTTTGTTTCTAATGTAGGTTTGCTCATTTCAGCTTCATTGTGTGGGGGTGGTATGACATTATATAAATCCACTTACTGAATATAGTTAAGTAGTCAGAGAAATACAGTAGAAAAAGATATGTGACAGTACATTTGAATAAAAGTACCTAAATAACAGTACTTTTGGAGTTTCTTTCCAGCATTGAATAATCCACTCACGCTTTCCCATGGACAAGATAAAATTCTACAGTTCAAGAGAATTAAAAAACAGTCAGGTCTGTCAAAATAGGAGTGACACCCAGCGCTGTCGTTTGCAGCTGTAGCCCATCTGCCTTTTGGTTTAGTATGCTGTGCATTCAGAGATGCTCTTCTGCACACCATCCATCCATTTTCCTCTGCTTGTCTTTTTCAGGGTCTTGGGGTGTCTTGAGCCTATTCCAGCTGCCATAGGGTGAAAGGTGGGGTACACCCTGGACAGGTTGCTCCATATTTTTGAACCCAGGACCTTCTTGCTGTGAGGCAATCACCACGCCATTGTACTGCTCATCTGTATACCTTGGTTGCAATGAGTGGTTATTTGGGTTACTGTTGCCTTCTTTTCAAATGGAAGAAGTCTGGTCATTCTTTTCTGACCTATGACATCAACAAGATATTTTCACACACTCAGTGGATACTTTCTCTTTTTCAAGCCATTCTTAGTAAACCCTAGAGCTGGCTGTGTGGGAAAAATCTCAGTAAATTTGCAAGGTTTGAAATACTCAGAATAACCCATCTGGCACCAACAACCACAGTCAATGTAAGTCAAATTTTTCTTCCCCATTCTGATGCATGATTCAAACTTCAGTAGGTCATCTTTAATATGTCTATATGCCTACATGCATTGAGTTTCTGCCATGTGATTGGCTGATTACCAAGCAGTTGAACAGGTATACTTAATGAAGTGGCCAGTGAGTGTTTATGCTAGCCAGGATTTTCCCCAACACATAACAGAGTCCAGCTACCATACTCACAAGTTTTATCTGATGAGTTGGATTACGGTAAGGGCCAAGGTGTGGCAAACTGTTTAAAAATTTAATTAACATTTCTTTTTTTTTCTTTCTTTTTTTTTTTTTAACTCAATCAAAACACTCAAGAAACCCCCAAAATTCAAAGAGAGACAAAAAAAAAGTACAGAAGTGATGCAAATGTTAAAAGATGACTACAAATGTATAAAGTGACCAGCAAAACTCATTTAGAAAAGTAAACAATTTGCATTCCTTGTGCAACGCCCACATTTGCTTGTTGTTTGCCTTCCTGGTTTCTTATCACACATCACGACACGGCTCATGGTTTTGTGTTCCAGTTATTCATTCTTACTCTGTATTTATCACATTTCTTCACTTCTATTGGGAAAACTTTGCTGAGTTTTCATAATGCACTCCCTCAAACTGTCTGTCTTATCTTTACCATCTATTTCCTGTCAACTCAGAGCTCATCATACCAGAAAAAGAAAACCGCAGAATTAGTAAGCTTGGTGAAAATGGAAAGGTTTAAGCAGCAATAGAATCATCAGCAACAACCACAAATAACCATGAACAGAGTTTTCAGAACTGTAAACTCATACAGCTGTCTGTTGGAGCAAATTATCTCTAAAGCAATCAAACGCAGTAATTCAATCAATTTTCTCAACTTTTACACAACATACAATAAAAATAAATCCAAACCTTCAATATAAGACCTCACCATTCTAAACAGCAAGTGAAAAAAAAGTTCACACTTGTTGTGAGAACATAGACTAAGTCTGGAGACATTACATGTACGCTAACCTTGTGTTCAGTGTTTTCACACCCACAACCAAATTACAACATCAGGAAATGCTAGAAAGTAGCAGTTGATTGTCAAGGTGTTATTTTCACTTTTCCACGAGACAGTCACTTTGCAAACCATGTTTTGTCATAAGTTATGTTCACAACCCAACACCTGCACACTGAGTTGTGACATTAACATTGAGCAATATTTTTAACAAAAGACCCAAGCAGACAGAACACTGGGCAGGATACGGTACTTCAATTTGAACTATGACTTTTGACACTGGACAACATACAACACTGATCTTCACAATTCTTCTTTTTGGTTTGCACCTGCTGTATTCAACAAAGGCAACAGACAGCAAAGTTGATTTTTACTACAGAGAATGTTGAAGCTTTCTGTCATTTGAACCTGTTTCTGGTTTCTGCATTGCCCAGTTAGTTCTCCGCTGATTGTATAACTTTCTGCTTTTATCTTCCGTTTCTTTCCACCTTCCTCCTTTGACAGTTTGCAGAGAAGTAACAGGAACTTGCATTTGTCTGGAGCAGAACATCTCTGCAGGGAAATTTTATTTTTATGGTCATATACTTTAAACTTAGCAGGCCATGCCAGGTCATGTGACACGCTGTGAGCCAGCGTGACTTTACTGGGAACGCCTAAAGCAAGAACGGACTGCTTCATGTGACTGAACCGTCCTGCAGAAATGCATAGATGGACTGCAGAGTTAACATCAGGGTCAGATTGTGTTTGCAGAAGTGGTGCAGATGACCATGCAGTTGTTTCACTCCATCACAGTAAGAGAATTAGTTGTTTACATTCGTGACAGGTTGGAGGTTTGCAGAAAGCAGCTCACAGTGGCCGTTTGTGCTCATACTTTTCCTCCCTGCAAAAAACTGATCATCTGACTAACTGTTCTGTTTTTGTTTTGTTCGTTTTTTACCTAGGCTTATTTAGATTGTTGTAACATGTTTTACACACATTTGTGGTATCCAAATAAGTTTTCGAGTGAAATATGCCAGCAATTATTAGCTGGATATTTAAGATCTCTGGTGGACACAGTTTTGCAAGTCCCAATTTTCCCCTATTGCTACAACTGAATAATTTAAGCATAATTTTATTTTATGCTGTGATACACCAGCATCTGCTAGATGGATTGGAACACTGATTGCTCTACTGACTTGCTTTTCTTATCTAGCACCCACAGGGTTGCCATATACATACACTCACACACACACATACAAAGCCACAAGGCCAAAATATTTCTTTGGTTATGACAAAACACCTGGAAAAAACATTATTATCATTAGGTACTTTTATCACAATAGCAAGCTAAACCAACACAGAAGATGGTAAAAAAAAACAAATGCTAAACATAAGCATACTCCATGTCTGATTTGGGCTGCCAATGAGAAACCACAACCTCAGAGTACGTAACGTCGTCAGCATGCACAGCATCTCTGTGCTTGTAACTGAATAAAGGAGAGACATCTCTGGATGGTTTCAGCTTGACATCAGAGTAGACCACATCCTATAAATAAGTGTGAGACAATGTGTCAATCACTCATGTGATCAAAAAAAATAAAATCAATTTTTCCAACTAAACCTTATTAATTCAAGTTCAAAACTTTAGCCTCAAACCACAGAGCTCACCTCATCTCTCACAATAACAGATTGTCCGGCCATATCTCTCTCTGGACCAGTTGTATCTGAAAGACATACAAGTTTTATTGCAGCAAAATGGAAATGAATCAAGTGATGGTTACAAATGGAATTCGTGGAAAACGTTGCACTTGTTCTCACCAATGACGACACGATGCCTGGCTGAAGAATGACATCTGAGTAAAGGAAATAAAAGTAGTCTGAAATTTTTTTCTACAGGTGATTTAGAAGAAAAGCTAGGTCTTCAGCTACAATTGTAAGTTTCGATTAATCTGCTGATTATAACTTTAATGTAATAGTTACTGAACAGTCTGCAAAATTACTCAAAACAATAAAATCAACTTAACCACCGTATGTAGTTTCCCAGAGTCTGAAGTTCCTTGGTGACTTTTGACCAAATAGAAGATGGAGCACCAAAACCTAACTCTGTCAAAACATACCTCTATGATACAAATAATATGTGCAAACATACACTCACCTCCTGATGTAGATGAGAAAAGCCACAGCCGCCATGATGGCACACAGCAGCACGACAGCAATCACTACAGCAGGAACCATCTCTGCTGTTAATTGCTTTTCTGGCAGAACAGAGTGTGATTACAGTCTACAACTTGTGTTCCTAAACACAGAGACGCTATATGATCTCACATAACTAACTAGGAGCATCTGAATTGCTGCTTTCATGCTTTACAGTATAAAGGTTGTACAAATGACACGTGGATCCTTTTATCATGCATAGTAGATGCTGGTCCTAGTTTTATGTTAAAATGAATGGCACATTAAACATAAACGGTTATTTAAATTGTATGTTTGGTTCATGTCAGTTTCATTTTGAAGACTGAACCTTATACGAAACATATAATACTGTAGCAGCTGCGTATATAAAAACACTTTACGTTCTTACCTTGAACATCAAGTTTGGTGGTTCCTTCAAATGTACCACTGGGAAAGGTGGAAATGCTGCAGGTGTAGGACCCTTTATCTCTCATTTCCACATTCTTAATTATCAGTGAATATTCATGCAACTTCACTCTCTCCTTCAGTGGAGAGTCAGAAATAGTCATTCCAAAAATATGGCTGAAAACAATAATGGTGTTCCTCTTTGTGTCAGTTCCTTCTCTTTCCTCGAAAGCCCACTGAACCTGGGTAACATTGGTATGTGTTGATCCTTGGATTAACTGACAAGGCAGAGTGACATCTTTTCCAAGGTATTCAGTCACTTTAGGTAAGACTCTGGCTTCTTGTGCTGCAAAAACTGCCAAAAGACAAATGAAGACAGAAAGAGGAAGGGAAACACAGATGGAAATAGAAAATAAATCTGGTTTGCAGTTTTAAACTGATATTTTTTCTTTATTCTCAATATTTTATTTATGGCATTGCATGAGTATTTTAGAAAAGTTGTATAAAAACATAAAACTAGGCCAAGGTTTAAAAGCATCAGACTTACCTGGGAACATTGAAATATAAATTAGCTGCAGAAGCAGGTGAGATGGTCCTTTGGGTGCTTTCATTGCTCACAACTACAGGAACTAATAATAGAAAATAAGAAGAGAAAACTTACAACTCACACAGTAACCCTGATTAAGTATGCCAGCTTTCAAGATGAACTCAAAGAAACTTACAGCGTTACAAAGGGAAGGATCCGTAACTTTTCTGGTTCAGTCGAGTTTAAAAAGACTGAAATATTAGGCCACTGAAAAAGAGGAACATAAGCTGTTTCAAGTCCTTCAATGCAGTGACGAAAAACACGAGATATTAACCATAAAACCATGGCCTCAAAATAACTCAGTTGACTAAGACAAGACATAAAACCAAACAATCCTTTAGGATGAACCTTTACATTTTGTTCACTTCAAAACTAATTTTTCTGCAAACTATCTGACAAAAAAAAAAGTAAATTAAAAGATACCCACTTACCCATTAAGGGGATGAGGAACTGCATAGCCAAGTAAGAAACTATTTTTTGTCAGCTATCAGAACTCTTACTGAAAATTTATATGGGACCCAAACCCTCACACAGCTACATGTAGTTAACTCTGTCATTTCCAGCTCTAAGTAGTGCGTGTGTCAGTTTACGCCTCTCCGCTACTGTTCATGTTCTGCTCAACAGTGACCCCATGTGGTCAAATCAGGATGACATCGGATAAACCTGAGTTGTGTTTGCTTTGTTTTATTGCCATACGAGAAACAAAAATGCTGATAAAAACAATGTTTGCACCTGTGTGCATTAAGCCAAATCCCACTTTGTGTGTATGAGAGCATCCTGAGGATGTAAGGCTCGAGCTATTTTGTTTATTATATAAATAAAGCATTTGCAGGTGTGAAAATGCTTCTTTTGGTTCTCCTTTATTTGAAGTTAAGATATCAACTTAAAAAAAAATTCAAACTGTACACATCTGTAGTAAGTTTGACATCGCATTGTAAAATTTTGTACATAGGCATAAATGATGATGTCAGACCTGTCTCAAGGACTGCATTTTACCACAGAGACATGTACAGACAGTGTGAAAAAGCGACAGCCTGGCTGTCACAGCTGTCAACAAGGTCTTCAAAACTGTGGTTGTGGTGTCAAACGGAATATTTTCTCACCATTGGTCGCTATGGTTAACATGTCAGCTGTATGCTTGTGGTATGGTGGTTGGTATTTGCATGCAACTTTAAAATACTCAGTTCTGTCAGTGTGTCCAAACTTTTGGTTGTGGTACTGTATGTTGCTGCATATATATATATATATAACTAATTGACTTGATGCTATGCTCTGAATAAAAAGTGTTCCTTCAATTTTTTTGAGCAGTGTATATGATGTGAAGTCAGAATTGGTAAATCATAAGTAGATGCCAAGCACTCAACAGTGGCTCATGGACTCAGTGAGTCAGTTACTTCTATTAACTGAGTTACTTTTAACTCACTTCAAGTGATCCATCCACGTGAGGGTCTCCGTTCTGTCTGGCTTTATTAATCTATTTGTTACACCCCTCCAAAAACCTGGACACAAGTGTGGAGCACGGTGGTAAGGTTTAGTTGTATTTATTGAGAAAACACCAAGTAGTCTATTGTCACAGCAAAGGAGGCTGAGGCTGAATTTTCTCACACTCCTTCTCTCTCTGCTTTCCCACTCCTCTGTGTCTGCACATCTGATTTCGTGGCTCTGGGGCTTCTGCTGGCAACATGGAGAAACAGATCAGTCGAGATGGAAACAACAAAGGGTCTGGGTCTATATGACTACTGCTAGCGATAAAACAGTCTGGCTTCGGCTTGAAGAAAGCTTCGGTCTTTTAAAGCCGGCATCTCAATCAGCCCAACAGCCCACAGGTGAGTGACGAGGATGATGCACAGCAGGTGTGTAACTGCGTGGGCGGAATCTACACCATGGAACCACCTACGGAGGCACGCCCATGAAGTCTAAACACACCCACACACACACACACACACACACAGGCCAGGAGGCGGGGTAGTGACACTATTCAACTCTAGTGTGGCTAATGATGTATTAAACTCAGCGTCAGGGTTACTGATTTTTTTCAATGTCCCTTGTAATTAAGGAAGTTATAAAGATAAGTTGAAATACTACCTCATTTGTGTGTGTTTCCAGTATACTGATTAGCCCAACAATTCAGGCTTAATTCCCACTGTTGTTTTTGCTTCTTGAAAACATCAGCTTTTGATAAGTTGCTTGATGATAACAGTGACAAAGAAACAGAACAATTTAGTGCCTCACATCAGTGACCTACAGTCACTGACAGCATGAGCTAAGGGAGTCGCGTATTGTTATCTCCACCAGAGTCACAGGCTACATTAGTCTAAAATGACCAACTGGGTAACTAGCTCTGTCAGTTTCAAGTTGTTTGTACTCAGTTTGTTGCACGCATGTAAATTAGACACGTACTGGGCAAGGTGGAAAGACAGTGGCCCTTTGAACATTGTAAACACGTATGAGTTAATGCAAATGTGGAACAAAATGAAGACTCATACAAAAAAGTGGAACTAAAGCTCGGCTTTGTTATAAAAGGAGAAGGATTCGATAAATACTAACTACAAAAAAAAAAATCAACAAAAAAAACTGCTTATGCACACAGGACTGATGATTGCTGGAAGAATGAGTGAGACACTTCAGTGAGTGGATCTAGCTTGGATATGCTTTAAGGAGCTTTCTCTTTTCTTTTTTCTTTTGTAGTCCATGTTAAATACCTTCTCCAAAAACCACTGAGAACATCAGGTAGGTATCCCTATGAATGGAGAAAGTGTAGGCAGAATTTAACATTTTAAAAAGTTACACAGAAACTGTCACTCCAATGACACCAGTCATGTGTTTAATTTTAAATTCAGTGAAGGAGCTTTGACAGCAAAAAAATAAACCCAAGCATCATTACATCTGACTAATATAGAGAGCAATTTCTTCCATAGTTTGATAAATTTGTGACCATTTTGACTTTTTTACTGACAGTGAAAGATAAAGCAAGAGTTGACTTGTGGTCGGTCTAAGGGACCATTTGTGGTTAAAACAGAAACAGTGATGCAGCAGTGTTGAACTCTTGTCTCTCAGAAGAGGAACTGAATCATATTTAGTCATATATTTCATTTTCTGTTATCAATAACAAGGCTACCAGTAATGTGATAGAATTTTTTTAGATTCTGCTCTGTGTTAAGCTGACCCGACTGAATGGAAGGCTTTATAGTATCATGTTTTGTCTTTACGTAGTCCTCCATTACAAGATATACTCATCTGTACAATTTATCCTTGGAATGGCATGCTCTGATTGTGTTCTGTTACCATGGCAGGTAGATAACTGGTTCCTACAAATTATTAATATCTCGATTTTTTAGCTGAATGGCGATATACAATATATATTTTGATACATTTTCTTCCCAAAAGATATAAACAAAAATGCACTTCAGAGTCAAAGCTACATGTCCCAAATGTCACACAGACATTTTTTTATTAACATTCAACTGTAGATATACATGAGAAATTACTCAAAAAGAAACTATTGGCATATTTAAATAATAATGCTCCTCAAATAAATTAATGCTTTTTTCCTCTGTAAAAAGACTCACGGGCCAACGGGGTCTGAAAAGCTGCTAAATCTAGCAACAAAGTTACTAAGTTTGGAAAATTGCCATGCGGTCGCTTCCTGCATGATTAACGGGTGAAGCGGAGAGAGGTGGGCAGTGCTAAACTATGCAGAGGCAAACTGGGAGAAGAGAAAGGTGAACTGGTGGAGCTAAAAGTATGATTTTAACGCGACCTACACTATATCGATATAAACTATATAGTCCCATCTTATATCGCTTATGAAAATATATTGATATTTTTAAAACATCTATATATCTCCCACCCCTACTTGTTATTATTCTTTGCCAAATACCATGCAGACTGCACTGCTCTGTATTGTTTGACCCCTTTGCAAAGGCCAGTTGAAATTTCACAAAGACAACCGGTTTGTGCAGATTGATTTATTTCAGATTTCCACAACAGTTTGGTGTCAGAAAAGTGGGATCCTTTTGGCTGAATCTGGTGCAGGATGGCAGCGACTGATATTTCTAGAAAGCATATTTTCCAGCCTCTAACCTCACCTAGTTGAGAGACAAGAGGGCTGACTCTTTGCACCCCAGACTATCTCCACTGGGATTTCTAGGAATGGGCCACGTTGTCCCTAAAACGTGAGAGATCTGAAATAAACTGTTATAATTTGAGGGAAAAAAGTTGTAAAAATAGAAAAGTGAACACTATGCAGTACAGGCAGATTCTTCTTGTGACTCGGTACTGACTGCACCATGTTTGCCATTGGGGTTTCACATGAAGAAGCTGATCCCATAGCTCACCACTCTTAGCAGCTAGGTGGAGAACCTCCAGCTGCCCCTCAAATGCCTGTGGTTGAAGTGGTGGGTGCTACAGGACATCCTGTTCAAGTTTTCAACATTGATCAGAGACACATGTGTCTTAATCTTAGGATTAAGGAAGTCATGACTCATTTGGCACACCCAAGGGACTCAGGCAAGAAGGTTGCTGAAGAATTGATTGCTGTCTGCAGAGAATTCAATTCTGCCATTGCAGAACTGAGGCGCCTGCTAGTACTAAAGTTTGGTGCAGGAGACTAGGCAAATATCCTAAAGGAGATGTCCACAGAGAGCATTATGATTGATGACATGCATGCAACATGTGATGTGAATTCTTTTCTACTGAAAAAAGAAGCTTTTTGGATTTACACACTAGACACATTAGTCCCCAATGGACTGAACGAAGAATTTGATTTGAGACCCTTTTTATAACTTTTTGATGATTCAGGTTTATACTGATCCCTTACTCTTGCCATTCCTATTTCATCATTTTTTTCTCTAATTTTTCTAATATTAGTTTTTTTTTTTTGTTTTGTTACTTG
Organism: Pterophyllum scalare; assembly: GCA_024447675.2. Taxonomy (NCBI): domain Eukaryota; kingdom Metazoa; phylum Chordata; class Actinopteri; order Cichliformes; family Cichlidae; genus Pterophyllum; species Pterophyllum scalare. The sequence continues at coordinate 77,362 of JAMQGT020001067.1, read as the reverse complement.
CTTGGTCAGTGGGCACCCACAACCACATGACTGTTGAGATTTGGGCATGTATAAATAACATGTTTCCTGTAATGTTGTTACGTCTGAGGAAGGGCAGTTGTAGCCCGAAATGTTACTCTTAATTAAGTTCTTGTTTTAAATTTATCATCTTTCAAAACTGCAGTTTGTAAATCAACAGGTCACCTTTTGGGGTCATGTGATCACAGCTGAGGGCAAATCCCTCTCACCCAACTGTGTTGAAGCAATTCAAAACATACCAAAACCTGTAACAAAGAATCAAGAGTTGTCTTTTCTAGGAATGTGCTCCTACATTTGCACATTTATCCCAAACTATGCTGTTTTGGATGCAACACTTAGTGATATTGTCCATGCCCTGGGTCTGCCTGACTCCATTAGACTTTTCACCCACACAGTTGATGATAAAAATGTTTTTATGACTTTTTGTTGTAACAGTGCTTCTTGGCAATAAATCTTGTACTGTTGGAAAGCCTGTTTATTTCCCCTTAGATGGTGCCACATTTGCAAGGAAAATGCATAAACATTCAAATTTTTTCTGCTATTGACGCTATAGTTTGTTGAAGCAGCTGCAGGCACACTGACTTATTGCATCCACTATATGAAACAGATTACACTGAGACACTAAATCAAGGATAAATTAATGAACATCACTGATGTCATAGTGGATGTGTGTTCTTACATTAAATAATCAAAAAGATTTTCCCATAACTTATTTCCCATTACTCTATTTAATTGACAAGTTAGAAAAGTCAAGTCAAGTTTCCGTGCTGTTTCAGGAATGATGAGTGGTAGCATCAAAGTATGCCTTAGCAAAATAGTATTTCATGTGAAACGCTTTGTGGTTGATGTTTTTCATGAAGAATCCACACACTCGTTTGGGGGGTGTGGGGGGGAATACCCAGAACGCAACCTAAATTAATTATAAAAACAAAAAATGAGAAATGCTGTGAATTTTTAACAATAAGGCAAACAAACATAAGTCCTTTATCTCACTGGTCATATCTCACCTGTTCTGCCTCTTGACTGGCCACGTTTGTAGTTCTTTTTATATGGCAGGCTAGACCCTCATTCGGCCAATCATGTAACTCATGTCAATCATGTAATGGCAGTCATGCTACCTCTGGCGGACACATGGAGGGCTGTGCACAGTTTTGTCCTTTAGACAGGCTTGCAAACAGATTGTTGGCTTCAGTGCTTCCAGAGAGAATGAATGACAAATTGTGTAAATATATTTACTATTGCTATTGCTTGTAATCGTTCATGCAGAATGAATTATTGTTTGATCAGTGACTGTCCAAATACTGTGACACAACCATCAAATCAGCTGAAGCAGTGAGGGATTGACAATGTGTCGCAGTATAGTTCCCAGTGTGAGTGTCAGGGAGAAACCTGCAGCATCTCAATGTTAATGTGCTTTTTTTGTGTGTGTGTGACACAGGTAAATACAAATTCTTCTAGAGATTCCTGGTTGCTAGGATACTTAAGAGTAGAATGGGAGGCAGTATTTCTCCATATTGGCTTCTCTTCATTGGCTCCCTGTTAAATCTAGAGTAATTTAAATCCTTCTCCTAACATACAAGGTCTTGAATAATCAGGCCCCATCTTATCTCAGAGATCTATAGTATCATATCACCCCATAGAGCACTTCGTACTCAGACTGCGGCTTACTTGTGGTTCCTAGATACTTAAAAGTAGAATGGGAGGCAGAGCCTCAGCTTTGGCCCCTCTTCTGTGAACATCTCCAGCTGGATTCAGGAGACAGACACCATCTCTGCTTTTAAGATTAGGCTTAAAACTTTCCTTTTTGATCAAGCTTATAGTTAGGGTGGATCAGGTGACCCTGAACCCTCCATTGGTTATGCTACAAAAGGCCTAGGCTTCTGGGGGGTTCCCATGATGCACTGCGTGTTTCTTGAACTGAGTTTTTTTCTGTAATTATTGTAGGATCTTTACCTTACAATATAAAGCACCTTGAGCTTTTTTAGTACTTTACAGTACAAGTAAAAAGAGACTGTGTCCAAACTTTTGACTGGTACTGTAAACAAGTATTAATTTTCTGAACAAATTCTTGCAAAACCATCACATGTGATAATGAAAGTTACCAATGAACTGCTACCGTATGTGATGGAATCAGAAAATTGTTTGGATAAATAAATACCCAAACTTGGCACTGGAATTTTTAATTATTCCATCCACAGTACTTTCACCATTCAAATACTGATTACTTAATACGTGAGCTACAATTAATTTTACCATTTAATTTTACATTGCACTTGTATGGAGTTTATTTTGTCACGCTTTCTTTTCGACACAAAGAGAATTGACTCGGTTTTCCCGTAATGTAGGGAGAGCTTATTGTCAATTAACCATTCGCTAATTGATTCCATTTCTGTTTACTCGCTCTTGAATAGAAGATCCCGTTCCAAACATTGTTCTATTGATTGTTTATTTGCATGTTTCAATCCATCCACACTGCAGTCAAGACCGAGGACAAGCAAGCTACTGCATGGCACGCCATACAAGGCAAAACCTTCATGTCTTGCAGAAACGCGTTTTCACCACACGAGGGAGGCGCCCTGCAAGTTTTCTGCTTCTAAGAAATCTATGACGCTCTCGTTGTGCAGGAAATTTGTATCCTACTTTAGTAAGTGGAGTTTCATTCACCATAGTGAATCAGTGACATATGACGGTGAGTTTGGTAGTTGAACATCCCTAACTGCACACCTCCGGGAGTTTTAATTAATGGCTCTGTTACCCCAGCTTTTTTTCGTTTTTTTGGCTTTTACAGGTAAGAAACTTAAACTTAAATATTCAGTAGAACTTAGTTTTTTTAAAAGTTACTTTTTCTTTCGGTTGTTGGCCAAGGACGTAGAGCAGCGACAAGTCGCTGAAAGCAACAGCTGGTTAACAGTGGTTTTAATAACCACGCGTTTATTCCGTGTGTGTAGAAGTTCCTGAAATTCCATCAGGAATATGTGCAGTTCAGCCGGGAAAAGCTGCCGTCAACCCACTAATGAAAATAGTCTTAACTCTTCAGATTTTCCCTGTTTCATGTTAATCTTTATAAATTCCACGACTGTTTTATTTTATTAATTTTCTTGTCGTCCTCTCCAGGTTTGACTGAAGGAGCTGGTGTGTTGCCTGATGATCCTCTGAATGCAACTGTAGGAGAGACGGTGATGTTCACTACAACACTGACTGCAACAGAAACACCATTTCTCGCTGTGACCTGGACGGTCAATGTTTCTAAGAATATTATAACCTCAACGAATGAAAACTTAACTCACCCAGATTATGAAGGCAGGATCACCTTCTTCCCATCTTCTGGATCTCTGGAGCTCAGGGATCTGGCTTTTTCTGACACTGGATCATACTCAGTTACCATTATAGCAACTAGTGGGCCCGGCAAGCAAGGAAGTACTACTCTAATGATATATGGTGAGCAAGTGTTGAAATCTGAAAGCATAATTGTGTTTGAAGTATCTAAAAATTTTACATGATAATAACATGGAAAAAACTGTAGTAGTAGTATTTTTCTTGCTTCACCTGTACTCACTGTTGGATTATTTTTGTTGTGCGTATTAAGCTACTGGATGCCCTATCTATCTGCATCTGTATCTATCTATCTATCTATCTGCATCTCTATCTATCTATCTATCTATCTATCTATCTATCTATCTATCTATCTATCTATCTATCTATCTATCTATCTGCATCTGTATCTATCTATCTATCTATCTATCTATTGATGTAATCTTGCAATAATTTATCTTATTTTTCAAATTGCTATATTAAAGCTTTTACAAAGTCTGATTAAAATATTATGTGGGTGTAATAAATGCAATGGTTTATTTAAAGGTAGGACTGACTGACAGAAATAGGCTGAGGACTCAACTTAAAGTAAATTTGTTTTATATATTCTAGAGTCATTAGAGTAGATACTGTCCATGATAGGAATGAATTGATTTAGAAGTTATGGCTGGTACTGCACAGTGCTTCATTAAATGTTTTTAATGACAATTTTATTATTGCTGCTCTGTCTTTGTAGGCTGAGTATATAACACAATGGAAACCTTTGACATACGCTCTGGCTCCTTATGATGACATAGTTTAGGTGGAATTCAATCCTAATAATTTTAATGTTTGTTTTCTGTCCTTTTGTTAGTTGAATCCAGCAATGAAACAATTTTGATTTTCTTTCACAGAGAAAGTCTCCAATGTGTTGGTAACTTCCAGCAGCACAGACTTGGTTGAGTTCAACAGTTCTGTCACTCTGTCCTGCTCCTCCTCTGGATCCCCCACCTCTTTCCTCTGGTTCAACGGCAGCTCTGAGGTTTCAGCAAGTGATAGAATTCAGCTCACTGATGGTGGCTCCAGATTGACTATCATCAATGTGACCCGTTTTGACCAGGGACCATTCAGGTGCCATGTCTCCAATCCTGTCAGCAATGGGAACAGTGATCCAATAAACCTCTCCATCAGCTGTGAGTTACAACCCTAAATGTTCAGTAATTTATCTGAAAACATCTACGCACAAACATCAGAGAGAGTTTAGATATAATTTTAGATTTCATTATGTTAGATATCTCTGAAAAACATTCTTTGCTTCAGTTAAGCAGAAGAAAATGGATGGATGGATGGATGGATGGATGGATCAGCTATGGTATCAGTCCTCCACAATCCTGAACTAGATAGGCGTTTTTTAAAATTCACATTATCAAAGTTTACATCAGCTAAATCACAGTGCAGTTAATTTCATTTAGAGGGTCTTGTTTTAATACATTACATTTGATGTGGAGTTATGTAGTTGTGCATAATAATTTTTACAACCTCCCTATAAAGCAAAATGAATGCCACATACCTTTTTTCATACAGTTCATCAACTTTTCTCTGTTTCCTCTACATTTAGATGGCCCAGAAAATATAAATTTGATCTTATCTCCATCACAAGAATACTTTGAAGTCAGGTCAGACATCAGCCTCAATTGCTCAGTTGGATCCAGACCTCCTGCCCAGTTTAAGTGGTTTCTGAATGGAGACCAGCTGCCTGATATTGGATCAGAGCTCAGACTGATGAACATCCAGATGAATCACAGTGGAAACTACAGCTGTGAGGCCTTTAACAGCAAAACTCTGAGATCTCAAAAGTCTCAGCCCTCAACCATCACTGTACTGGGTAAGTCTAATTTATTGTTAAAAATGAATGATTCGTGATACATATATTTTGATGTCTGATATACTTGGATAATACTTTCACATATATAAAAACATTTTTGGAGAAAAAAAGTACGCAAATGCAGTTTTTAACCACAATGTTTTTTGTTTGTTTGTTTTTTACCACATGGATGTTATGATAACAAGGTTGGTTAGGATTTCATAACATGTTATGAACTGATCTGTCAGCCCCTCTGCTCTTCCTCTGGATAGTTCACATCTTTCTACCAGATAAACACCAGCTCTGAACTTAGACAATGAAATAAACTCCAGTATACTTAGTTTTGCCTGCTTTGATCCTGATTTTGGTCCTGTTAATGGCATCTGCAATCCCATAAACTTCTCCATCATCTGTGAGTTTTTAACCTATATGTTCAGAATATTTATCTTGCACTGTATACACGCACCTAAAGCTTCAACTTTGAGAGCTAAACTTCACAGTATGAACCAACACACTCAGCAAAGTTGCAGTTTATGTACCTGCTAATGCTACTTTTTTGGTGATTTTTCTTCACATGTAAAATTTTTTTTTTAAAAAAAAGACACTGTCACCATTGAAATAATTTTTTCTTTATTGTTTCAAGGGTCCATCATCAGCCTGTTCAGCTCAGCTGTCTACAGACCTGCTCCCCTCTTTAAATGTTTTTTTTTTTTTTTTTTTTAATGAAGATGCAATAGAATGGAGAATTTGTGGATTTAGTGATGATGTGTCACTGAGGCTTTGATCACACTGGAGGCTAGAAGTGGCTCAAAATTAATTTAGTTTTTTATTCTTCTGAGCAAAATAAAGTGGATTATGGTCATACCGTTCATCTGTCCAGGCATTTTCTTTCCTAATCCGTTATCTTTTTGGCAAACAGAGAAAATATCAGGTGCTTCTGTCAAACCACCAACAAACCTGCCAGTTGAGGGGAGCTCAGTCAGCTTAACATGTGAGGCTTCTGGCTCAGTCTTTACCAGAAACTGGATGAAGGATGGCTCAGATTTGATCCTGGCTGACAACATGACCCTTTCTGACAATAACAGAGTGTTGACCTTTAACTCCGTGAAGAGGAAAGACAAAGGAGAATATTTCTGTGATATCAGCAACCCCATCAACAGTGAAGGAGCTAAATATGTCATGGTTGTTAATTGTAAGTAAAATGCTGTTCAGTGTACATTACTGTTCATGCATACAGTTATTTAATATTGAAGTGCAAATGACAGTATGGATATGTTTTCTTTGTAGCCATGTAATGCAGAATTTTTATTTAAAAGCAAAGAACACATTTGATTTGTTTAATCCTTTATTTTATGAATACCTTTTTTTTTTCAGATGGACCAGAAAATGTTCAAATCAAAGGTCCAAAAAAAATAAATATCAAAGGCACCTTAACTTTGACCTGCTCTGCTGACTCCACACCATCTGCCAGATTCACCTGGTTCTTTAATGGGACAGAGATAACCAGGAATTCTGCTGAGTACATTAAGGAAGAGGTTAAACTTTTTGACAATGGCAACTACACCTGTCAAGCATGGAATAATGTAACGGATAGAACATCTTCATCAGCAGTGCATGCACTGACTGTAACAGGTACCTGCATGTAGTGAACATTCACTGTCATGCCAGTGATAGATTTCCTGAAGTTTTTCCTTAGAGATCTTTTATACCGACAGGTGAATATTAATTCTAAGCTCATGAGACAACATTGTTTTTAAGTACAGGACTTCACTTAAAGATAGACAGATGATTGCTACAGCCATGTGGTGCCTTCACAGTTTTACCAGAACACCGAAACATTACAAAATGTTTCAACATTTGCAACACTTGCACCAACAAATAAACACTGAAACCAGTCCAATTACAAAATCATACAAAAGGGGAAATTACTATATGACTACGAGATGATGGGGCAATTTTTTGTTTAAAGAAAAAAGAAAAGTAGAGTCCGCGTACAGTGGAAGCTCCTGAATGATTTGTAATACAATACCATAACATGTGTGTGTGCAATTTCTGTTTAAAAAACGTGATGTGAAAATATTTTTTTCTCATTCTTATCTTCGAAGACAAGTCACCACCATGTGCTGCTGGTTGCATCGCTGGAATAGTAATCGCGTGTTGTGTCATCGTGGCTGCAGCTGTTGGTGGAGGGTACTACATGTATAAGAGAAAGTATGTTGGAAATAGTTGTAATTTTTGAATGTGTGTTACATTTTGTTTAGTTATTAACATAAACATTTCAGTAAAGCAGTGCTATGAAACCCTGTTTGTAAAACTTTTTATGCCAGTAAAAGTTTTAAAAAAAAGTTTGGATTTATAGAATGTTAATTGTAATATTTGTGCTTGTTGAACAGGGATTAATACTATAAAAAAAGAGTCAGGCAGAGTCTTCATTGGTGATATTTGTTATTGTTTTTTGTTATGTTTTATAAACGTCTCTCAAATAACTCATTATCCCTCTCAACAGAACACATAAGAAATCTATACACAGAGACACTTTCACTACAACAGGTTAGTGTGTGTGTGTGTGTGTGTGTGTGTGTGTGTGTGTGTGTGTGTGTGTGTGTGTGTGTGTGTGTGTGTGCATTGATGGAAGTTTTGCTGAGAACTAGGTGGGACAAATCAAGCAGGGACCTGGGACTCATAGGGTTCACTCCAAGGTATTATTAGAGATTTCATTGGCAGCCGTGGGTCAGCAGGTAGAGCAGATCATCTACTAATCAGAAGGTCAGTGGTTTTATCCCCAGTTCTTTCTGGCTGTGTGTCAAAACATCCTTGGGCAAGTTACTGAACCTCAAATTGTCACTGATGCATCCATCGGTAAGCGAGTGTGTGTTTGAGAGGTAAAATCGTGGAAAGGCCAGAAAACATTTTAGATACTAAAATAATAAATAGCTGGATTAATATGTGTGTGTGAAAGCAGCTTGTACTATAAAATTCACCGGTATAAATACCACTACGGTTTCTGGGTCAATTTATCGTGGAATTGTAAAGATAAACAGCAAACCAGACCCGAGGTAACTGTTCAGCATAAATGTATCCTGTTTTAATCAGGTAATATTATCCCTGCTGAGTCAGTGCATGTATAGGGATGATTTCTTCCTCTTGTCCTTATTTGCTTTTGTCTAGTTCTAGACATGCGAGTTGGCAGTTCTGCCTCTGCATCTCCTCTGAAATCAATGCCTGTTTGTGTGTGTATTTTATTATTTACTCCCTTAATTTAATTTAATTTAATTTAATTTAATTTAATTTAATTTAATTTAATTTAATTTAATTCATGATTTGTTTTTTGTTTTTTTAAGGAGGCCAGGATAATGCAGGTTCCTCAACTCAGGTAAAAGTCGTTAGTTCCTTTACATTCACTTAAGTTTAACTTTTTATATATGTGGGATAATTTTATAGTTGTTAAATATTAGTGACTACATTGTCAACAGGAGTGTATGGGCTGATTCACAGAGCCTCCCTCCCCCATCTTTCAACTTCAACTAAGGCTTGTTTATCATAGTGCTAAAGATCAGACTTTGAACCTCAGGGTTTGACTTAAACGCCATGTAACAGTTTTGGCTCATGGTTGTGTTATTAATAATATTAACCAAATATTTCCAAATGCTTATTTTTATGTTACAGTTAAAGTTTGATCTGATAGATTCTAACACAAAGATGATAAGATCCTCTGAACTTCACAGTTGTAATATTTTTTATATTATTTCATATTATATTTTTCATCTGTAGGAGTTGAACTATGCAGGCATCAAGTTTTTCCCAAACAGAAATGGTGGGAGAGTTCAGATGGGGTTACAGAATGACTCCACAGATTATGCTCAAGTCCAAATGAACAGCAGGGCTCCTGCAGCATCCACCCTTCCTACATATGACGCCCACATGAATCGAGTGAAGAGGCCAGCCCCTCAACCTGATACTAATGGTGCACAGGTTTATGCTCAGATTCGCAAACACTGACTGTTTTGGATATGTTGGATTCATATTTGAGCAGGCCAGAAGCAGTAAGCTAGTTTGGACTTGAGCTCCCAAGTCAAGGAACTTTAAAAGCAGTTAATAATCAACCAGCTATGACAGATATTGTCATGAGAACAATGTTTCCTTATTACTTTGCATCAACTGCATATCATAGCTTTCCTGTCTTTGTGCTCAGCATTTTCTGTGTACAGTCAGTGCAAATGTTATTTGTTATTTGATTCAGATATTTATCTAACTTTGTCACAGGTTTGACGTAATGTATTATCATGTTATTTCATACAAGCATCTAATTTGTGGTACAGCGGTTAAATACAAAATCCTTATTTAACAACTCATAAAATAGTTTAATTTGTTATAAGGAACACTCCTGGATACTACTTGATGATCAGTTTGATGAATCATTAATGTGTCATTACTTTAGTGAACTGTAAAGATGTTGCAGTCTTTTCCTGGGAGAAGTGAACCTGAGTGATGAAGTATATGTATGCATATTCATAATGACAATGAGCTCCTTTATCCCTTCAAAATACTAAGTCAGATTCATTTTATTATTTTAAAAATTGTGACCATGTTTCTGTTCTATAAAAACAAAAATAAATTTACTTGGTGACTCAGATCAACACCAGATGTGACGTGTACAGTTTGAAATGATCATTGCTTTGATGAAAACCTAACTAAATATTAAACGCGGTCTTGAAGGAGGCCCATAACTCAAGTGCCTTTGGAGTTGCTCCTCCAAAAAAAACAAAAAACAAAAAACTGAATGAATAAAATCTAGTAGTAGGTCATATATATATACTGGCATTATCTCTCATGGGTAGCCCATCTGCTCTTATGTAATTAAAAGTTCCAGGTGCAATTAAGAAAAACAGCAGGGATAAAAATAAACACTGTATTGCAGCTGTTTGGAAAAGAGACTCCTTCACTTGCTCTTTTTGCTGCTTAGCTAGAGTTTTGTTTTTTCTAAATAAGGGGACAATTTATTAATTATCTTGAAAGTTGACAATCAAATGGTTTGATAACTTCTTAAAAAATAAACATGTATACACAATGTGTAGTATTTTTTATTAAGTATAACAACGTTGTGGAAATTGCAGGGCTCAATTTTCTTTCTTGTTCCTGTTTCCCTTTTCTGTCCTTTCTGTGCATGTGTGTGTATTTGCATGTGTTTCTGTTGTGGTAATTCTGAAAAACCCAGAAAATACATTTTTGTTTTACTGCCATTGAAAACAGAAGTCTTTTATTTGCCATATGCCAAGATGAATGTGTAATAAATATGTGACCAGTGCACCTTTTCACTCAGGGCTGCAATGAATGTAAGTGATAATTTTTTTCTGCATTTGTAATAACATACTCACTTCTTCAACTGAATAAACTATTTTTTCAGTTACTGATGTTTACAGAACATGTTCCACATTATTTCTGCTTCCTTCACACTGCATAGATCACATGGATCTCTTTATCTAAAGTACACATACATTTGTTTCTTTGAGTATCTGTTATTTACAATGTAGTAAGAAGGGAACTATAAATGAGGTGGATAATAAAGAAGTTCATATTAGGAACATAAATATCTTCTTGTTAGTCTGTTTTAGAAATACAGCAATCATACAGCACATCTTAATTGTGGCATACTCCAAAAAGTTTCTTTGATATTTGCGTACTTGGTTTGAACATTCTAAAATGAAGGAGAAAATATTAAAAAAGTGGAATTGAAGGAGATAGCTGTAGCCAAATTACACAAGTTCCAGGAATGACACTGCATTTTAATTGCAGCAATAAATTCAAAGTTCATTGTGAACAAAATACATTGCCATGCCAACCTAAAGTCATTACAGCAATAAAATCAAATAAAACTGCAGCTGCCTTTTAGTGAACATATGATGCAGATATTTCCATTGTGCTTTTGCTCAAATTTAAAAGTAGAATTATACTAATAATTCATGGATTACAGAGCAATAGTGGATAATGGTCTTTCACTGTTTTGCTTTTAATTGTTTGTTTTGAAATGCCCTACCTATTTAATGACTTATTTTAGTGTATGACTGGTGGGAACACTCATCTACTAGTGACAAAGAGCTTGTAAAATAATATATAAAAAACAATAATAAAAAACCTGTTGAAATAATTGTTGATCTAAGTATGTATGTATGCTTAATAGTTCATAATATATGTTACAATCACACTCATGGGGCTAAAAAATGTCTTTCTCTCTCACTCTCCCACACACACACACACACACACAAAGAGAGAGAGAGAGAGAGAGAGAGAGAGAGAGAGAGAGAGAGGGAGAGAGAGAGAGAGAGAGAGTACCAAAGAAGGATAAAGGAATACTGTTTGAGTGCAATTCACAAAAAGAGGAAGTACAATGTGAGGCTGCTTTATTTCAGTATTAACACCAGTCTAAAGTGCTGCTGATAACCCTTTATAGTAAACAAACAATCCAGATCATTTCCTGTTCAGGACTTTTTATGAAGCCCTTCTTTAGAGCAAGAGGAAGATAAAAGTAATGAAAACACTCATGTGAGACAGTGCCATCTAGTTCTCTGAGGAATATGGATAACAGTTTTGCACTGCTGAAACACCTGTTTCAACTTGTCTTTTTAATAATTTTGACCAATCCATGCATTCATGAATAAAAATAAACACACCATCACCTCAAAACTTGCTAAAGCTAACCTCACCCTTGCACTGTAAAAAATTTGAATGGCACATTACCTCACAACGTTTAGGAAACTTCCACCTCCCTTGTATTTCATAATCAAGGCTATTGGGTAAAAAAAAAAAAAAAAAACGAGTTCACTTGTGAAATGTGGGTGTGACTGGATTGTGTACTGCTTTAATAAAAAATTTAGTAAGAGATTGAAAGCCTTCTGCTTTTAACCCATATTTATATTAAACAATAGTCTTTAGTGTGCTCTGCTGGTGTCAAAACAGTAACAGTAAAGATTACAATGCTTTTAATGCTGTTATATTGACAGCATTAAAAGCATTGTACAAGAACATTAATGACAATTAATGGCATCATTAAAAAGTTATGCAACTGAATAAACTATTTTTTCAGTTACTGATGTTTACAGAGCATGTTCCACATTATTTCTGCTTCCTTCACACTGCATAGATCACATGGATCTCTTTATCTAAAGTACAGTTGTTCAGTTGCCTATCCCAGCTGACATAGGGCGAGAGGCAGGGTACACTCTGTACAGGTTGCCAGCCTGTCACAGGGTTAACGCAGAGAGACAGACAACCATTCATACTCACATTCACACTTATGGGCAATTTAGAGTGACCAAAAAATTATGACCAGAATTTATAGGTATAGCCAAGTGGCAGCAAGCTTCCCCTTGGGTGGCCTCAGAATCTCATCTGTGCTGCCCCAAGTGGTGGAGTTTCAGTATCTTGGGGACTTGTTCATGAGTGGGGGAAGAGGGGAGGGGGACACTGACAGATGGATTAGGGCCATGGCTGCAGTGATGCAGATGCTGCACCAGTCCATTGTGGCAAAGAGAGAGCTAGAGCCAGTCAGAACTGAGTTGCTACCCTCACCTATGGTCATGAACTCTGAGTAGTGACCGAAAGAATGAAATTGCAGATATAAGAAGCAGAGATGAGCTTTATCTGAAGGGTGGAGAGCCTCTCCCTTAGAGATAGGTTGAAGAGTGCAGTCATTCAAGAGGGGCTTAGAGTACAGCTGCTAGTCCTCCACATTAAAAGGAGTCACTTGAGGTGATTCAGGCATATAGGATTCCCCACTGGGCGTCTCTTTGAGTGAGGTGTTCCGAGCATGTTCTACCAGGAGAAGGCCCCGTGGTAGACCCAGAACATATTATATCTCACTTTCCCCTGGATAAGCTGGAAGAGGTGACTGGGAGACGGAGGTAACCCCACTAACTGTATGTCTTTGGACTTTGGGTGGAAACGGGCGTACCCAGAGAAAACCCACACATACAGGGAGAGCATGTCAGGTCCCAGACAGATGTTGGATTCAAATTCAGGACCTTCTTGCTTTGAGGCAGCAGTGCTAACACTGTGCTACTGTGCTTCCCCGCCACATGCTTTCAACCAATTTAAATATAAGTGAATGTATATACATTCACTTTGCTGACTTATAGTCAGCTGCAGATCTCTGAAGACACCAACAACCATTAAATATTAACTTGTTAACCTCATTTTTTTCATTATCAACATACAGTGTTGCTGACTTATAGGCAGCAAAGCTCTCTGGTACTTGATTCACATGAGCAGAGTAAACAGAGTAAGTGATAAGGCTGCAGATGAATGCTGTGCTCATGTCTCTTACGTTTCCCACAGATGCTGTTTAACAGCAAACAGAGCCCTGGCATCAACATACTGTGTTTACAGAATAAAATCTAAGTCTAATTATAGAACTGGATTTGGTGACATTGTGCTTGATGTGTACTTCAAGTGATGTGGCTGCATCATCTTATGCAATGACAGGTACTGCACTATAATTGCAATAAACATTAATGTTCCTACCACAATTGCATGCATTTTAATTGTGATTATAAATGAGAAATAAAACCTATGCATGGCCAAAATAGGTTATAATGAATGAAATATAGCTACAGGAAATATGTCAACACCTCTGGTTTTCGGGAAGTTCAGCCTCAGTACAATTCAAACCCCTCAAAAGTAAATATGTCACTATGTAAACATTTGTAAACATTTACATTTTAAATCTGACATACACAGATATTTGCATAAATATTTTGCTAGCAAAGTAAAAAAAGAAAAGAAAAAAAAAGAATCTGTCGCCCCTCGATTGGCCCGTCTCCTTCTCTTTCCATCACTTTGTGGTACAAACTGTCATTACATGAAAGTCCTCTCATCACTCTGACTCGAAATGATTTCATTCAGTTCCACTTTTTTAAGAAAAATCTATTGCATAAATGTTTGAATAGTGATTGCTACTTCAAATTATGTGGATAGGAGGTTTACTTCTTTCTGATTGAAAACTATTCTAATTTACAAGCACTTTCATTTTAAAACTGGTGCTGTGACATGTATTGCATGCATGTGTATGACTGCATACTATTTTATTTTCTTGTTAACCATTTATGTATGAAATATTAACAATATAATAAACAGATCCAGTAACAGCAGCTTCACAATTATCTAGCTCATTGCACAGATTTAACAAAATATACAGTTCAAATTTGCACAAATGCATTTTCACCACAGGAGGGAGACATATTCTAGGTTTTCAGGGGAGAAAGTGAGGCGTATCATGGATTGCGTGGGATGCTTTCTCTATGCAGGAAATTAGCAACATGCTTTATAGGCAGATATTCACTTATCGTAGTGCGTGGCAGGTTGGGGGTCAGCCTGATCGTTGAATGTTCTTCTTCTGCATACCTCATGAGTCTTCTATGAATGGCTGTGTTACCACTGATTTTCATCATCTGTGTGGCTTTCACAGGTAAGAATCTTACATTCAAGGTGATCAAGGTGATCAGCAAAACAAAAAAATTCCTTAGGCAAGTCACATGACCCTTATGCCGTTGGTCAAAGAGAGAGTAGAAACGCAGCCACAGAAGAAACAGCTAAACATTGTTTTGACAACCACACATTTGTCAAAATAAAACAAAATCCACAGTTATTTATTTTGATTAAGTAATATATGTTTACCCCCCCCCCTTCCCCGAGGTTTTACAGAAGGAAATGGTGTACCATCATCTGTTGAAACAGCTAGGACAGTTCACACCACAGTGGACATACATGGTGAGAAGATGTTGAATTCTGACAGCAATTACTGTGTATTTTTTCCCTTGATGTTAACAATATTTATATTATATTAAAGAAATAAGCAGATTTTAAATGAGCTTTAAACAAGTTTAAAAAACAAACAAAGATCAAACAATTAAACAAGCACACAAAAAGTACAGGCTGACGCAGAAGTCTATAAAAAACTGACAAACACACAGTAATGGTGAACAGTCTCTGCAACATCTTTCTGTCCATTTTACTTGAGTAGGTTCCTGAGTAAAGTGACCTGGGAGAATCAACTTGGCTGCTATGAGTTGTTTGAATTCACCAAATACTGGAGAAATAGCTTCATTGCTTCTTCAATCCATCCATCCATTCTCTTCCGCTTATCTGGGGCCGGGTCGCGGGGGCAGGAGCCTAAGCAGAGAAGCCCAGGCTTCCCTCTCCCCAGCCACATCCTCCAGCTCATCTGGAGAGACCCCAAGGCGTTCCCAGGCCAGCCAAGAGATATAATCTCCCCGGCGTGTCTGGGTCTACCATGGGGCCTCCTCCCGGTGGGACATGCTCGGAACACCTCACCCAAGAGGCGGCCAGGAGGCATCCTAATCAGATGCCCGAGCCACCTCAACTGGCTCCTCTCGATGTAGAGGAGAAGCAGCTCTACTCTGAGCCTCTCCCGGATGGCCGCACTCCTCACCCTATCTCTAAGGGAGAGGCCAGCCACCCTTCGAAGGAAACTCATTTCTGCCACTTGTATTCACGATCTTATTCTTTTGGTCACTACCCAAAACTCGTGACCATGGGTGAGGGTAGGAACGTAGATCGACCGGTAAATTGAGAGCTTCGCTTTTACACTAAGCTCCCTCTTCACCACAACAGACTGCATCACTACAGAAGCAGCCCCAATCCATCTGTCGATCTGCCGCTCCCTTCTCCCATCACTCGTGAACAAGACCCCGAGATACTTGAACTCCTCCACTTGTGGCAAGAACTCATCCCTGAGCCGGAGAGGGCATTCCACCCTTTTTCGGCTGAGGACCATGGCCTCAGACTTGCTAATTCCCATGCCCGCCCATTCCCTGGTGCTAATTCCCATGCCAGCCGCTTCACACTCGGCTGTGAACCGTTCCACTGCGAGGTGGAGGCCACCAACTGATGAAGCCAGCAGGACCACGTCATTCGCAAAAAGCAGAGACAAGACTCTGAGGCCACCAAGGAAGAATCCTTCCACCACCTGGCTACGCCTAGAAATTCTGTCCATAAAAATTATGAACAGAATCAGTGACAAAGGGCAGCCCTGACGAGTCCAACACCCACAGGAAACGAATCCGACTTATTACCAGCTATACGGACCAAGCTCTCACTGCGGTTGTACAGAGACTGAATGGCTCACAACAAGGGGCCAGACACCCCATACTCCTGCAGGACCTCCCACAGGATACCCCGAGGGACACAGTCGAATGCCTTCTCCAAGTCCACAAAGCACATGTAGACTGGTTGGGCAAACTCCCATTCACACTCGAATATCCTCGAGAGGATAAAGAGCTGGTCCAGTGTTCCACGGCCAGGACGAAAACCACATTGTTCCACCTGGATCTGAGGTACGACTAATGGGCGGACCCTCCTTTCCAGCACCCTGGCATAGACCTTACCAGGGAGGCTGAGGAGTGTGATCCCCCGAAAGTTGGAGCACACCCACTGGTCTCCCTTCTTAAAGATGGGGACCACCACCCCGGTCTGCCAATCCAATGGCACTGCCCCATTGCTTCTTATTAAATAAATATTCTAATATTATTATGTAATATATTATTATATTATAAATATTTATTTAAATAATAATTTATTTATTTAAATAAACATTCCTTTAAGCAACTATCACAACCACATCCTGCCTAACACATGCTTTTTTCGGCGTTCAATTTGGTGCAATTTGCAGTGAATTGCATGCTGCAAACCTTAATAAATCTTGTTTGCTTGAGTCATATAATATTATCCCCCTGGAAAGGAAACTCCTGCAAATACATATCACATGGGGCCAACCACAAAAATACCCCTGTCAAAAACTTTCAGTCGCAAAATTTAAACCTTGCATCTTTAGTTTAAATCTTGCCCTCTATGTTCCTTCATTTTAAAAATTCCATCCACCCATCCTCTTATCCAACAGGGGGGGGGGGCTGAAGCCTATCCCAGCTGACAAAGGACAAGAGGCAGGGTACACCCTGTGACAGGTCACCAGCCTATCAGAGGGTCAATTCAGAGAGGCAGACAACCATTCACACCAATGGGCAATTTAGAGTGACCAATTAACCTAACCCCAGTAATTGCATGTCTTTGGACTGTGGGAGGAAACCCACGCAGACACGGGGAGAACATGCAAACGCCACACAGCTAGGGGCCCAGGCCAAGGTGGAATCGAACCCAGACCTTCTAGCAGTCATCTGCTGCCCCAACCAGTCGCAGCAGATGACTGCCCCTCCCTGAGCCTGGTTCTGCTAGAGGTTTCTTCCTGTTAAAAGGGAGTTTTTCCTTCCCACCATCGCCAAGTGCTTGCTCATAGGGGGTTGTTTTGACTGTTGGGATTTCTCTGTGTTATTGTAGGATCTTTACCCACAATACAAAGCACCTTGAGGCGACTGTTTGTTGTGATTTGGCACTACATAAATAAAATTGAATTGAATTTAATAGATGTCAATCCAGCTGTGAGGCAGCAGTGCTAACCACAGTGCCACTGTACTGTTGTTTTTAAAGTTCCAACCTTTGTAATAAGGGATATTTTTCACAGGCTTTTCTGTTTTACTTGACCTGCATAAAACAACAGGTAAGAACACACTGTGGTGATGGATGATCATCTTCTGCACATTGTGGTTTGATCAGGAAATACTAAGGGAACTAATCAACTGTAATACTAAAAGTAACTTCAACTAAGGACTAAAGACTGAAAATACTCCAGAAATACACAAAAATGAAAATATAAACAATTATCAGACCAATAACCAAACAGAAATAATAATATAAAATTTAATAAATGGAGTTCAAAACCCTGTCTAAGACCTAGGACCATGACACCAACTTATAAAACACAACTAGCTTAGGCTTCTTGTCCCTATAGAAATAAACCATTCATGCTTTTTGGATTCTTTGCAAACAAAAAAATATCAAATGAGATTTAATTCCATCTAAAGAGTGTAATGTTTACCTTCTGCCCTTTTGTTAGCTGATACTAACAATTAAACCATTTTTGTTTCTCTTTCACAGAGCCAGTCTCAAAAATAGAAATAACCATCAGCAGCAGAAACTTGGTTGAGTTCAACAGTTCTGTCACTCTGTCCTGCTCCTCCTCTGGATCCTCTACCTTTATCCTCTGGTTAAATGGCAGCTCTGAGGTTACAACAAGTGAAAGAGTTCAGCTCACTGATGGAGGCTACAATTTAACTATAATCAATGTGACACGCTTTGACCAGGGGCCACTCAGATGTCGTGTGTCTAATCCTGTCAGTAGTGGCACCAGTGATCCAGTAAAGCTCTCTGTGCAATGTGAGTTACTAACATACATGTTCAACAACGTATCTGAAATCATCTACAAACATCAGAGAAGGTTTAGACAGCATAGATTTCAGAATTTTAGATATATCCAAAACGCACGTCTCAATTTAATGGGAATAAATTGAAAAACGGACCTCTCTAACAATACCAGCTACAGCTCCCCTGCAACTGTGAAGTGGATAAGTGGTAAAGAAAGTGGATGGCTAGATGGGATTTTCATATAATATTATTAAAGTTTACATCACAGTGCAATTAGTTTAAGTTAAATAACGTTATATGTAAATCTTTTTTTCCCCTGTGACTTGATGTGGAGTAATGTAGTTCCTACAACCTGAATGCTATATACATTTGAATTTTTCACACAATTAATATGAAACTGTCTCTCTTTCCTCTACATTTAGATCCTGAAAATATAAATTTAAAAGTATATCCATCACAAGAATATTATGAAGCGGGGTCAGACATCTTCTTCAGTTGTAAAGCTGATTCCAGGCCTCCTGCAAGGTATGGCTGGCTTGTGAATGGAGCCCTGGTGTTTACGGATGCAGTAGGTATTGGTCTGATTGATGCTCTGACGAGTCAGAGTGGAAACTACAGCTGTCAGGCCTTTAACAGCAGAACTCTGAGATATCAAACATCTCGGCCCTCAGCCATCATTATATTGGGTAAGTCTAATTTATTGTTAAAAGATGTATGATTCAGGCATATTTAATGCTTCTCATATATATGTATATATTAAAGTACTTTGGGGACAAAAAACGTAGGCAAATTTTGTGACGTTTTCTTTTTATATATATGATTTTGGAGATTCTGTACTTGTGGTTTCCATGTGCTAGTGACAATAGAAGTTAAAAGTTATTTAGATAATGGTTCAAAATAAGTACTCGGAGTCTTCTCTACTTGGATGCAGAGATGACTAGAACAAGGGTAGGCAACATCTTTTTGCCTCAGATTCTGGCAGACATCACTGATTGTTAAAAAAAAAGAAACAACTCTCGATTTGAAAAGTGTGACTTGTTTGTGTCACTGCTGTACAATTGAGATAAAAACAACATTAAAAAAATTGTTCATTTTTTCATTGGAACTTTGTTGAACTTGCAGATATTTATTTAATGTTGTGAAGTTTTTTCAAAGTGGTGAGGAGAGGAGGGTGAGGGAGAGAGATGAAAGAGGCATGGTTTAGAGAAGGGGCAAGTGTGAAAGAGATTGGGTAAAAGAAAGGGGAATGAAAGGGAGAAGGAAAGAGAGGGAATGTCCATTGTACAGCTTGATGTCATCCATGTACAGGACTGATGGTCAAACCAGTCCTGAATCTATATCTGTCACCCCTCTTAGTGATGAGCTGGCTTAGGGGGTTGAGGCCTATACAGAACAGCAGTGAAAACAGTGCATCACCTTGGTATATTCTGCACTAGATAGATAGATAGATAGATAGATAGATAGATAGATAGATAGATAGATAGATAGATAGATAGATAGATAGATAGATAGATAGATAGATAGATAGATAGATAGATAGATAGATAGATAGATCTCACACATTTATGTATACATAAATACATTAACCCTATACATCTGATTGTGAAGCACAAATAATTAAAAACATTAAGGCATCACATATTGCACATTGCATATTCCTATGAAGTGCAGTTGTACTAGGTAGGGAGTAGGAGGGTTGTTTGGTTATTTAGTTCTGTTATGGCCCTGGGGATGAAACTGTTCCGTAGTCTGGAGGTGTGGGCAGGGATGGCCCGGAAACGCCTGCCAGAAGGAAGCAGGGTGAAGAGGTGATTAGCAGGATGGGTCTTGTCCTGCAAAATGCCAGTGTACATGGCAAAGACAGCAAGTCTTAAAAATGTCCTCCAGGGGAGACAGCGGAAGTCTAATAATTCTCTTAGTAGACTTTATGACCCAGCTGAGAGATTTTTTGTCCTTGCTTGTGCAGTTGACATATCACGCTGCGAGACAGCATGGGATGACAGTTTTAATGCAGCAGTGGTAGAAGGACTTTAGCAGCTCGGGTGGCAGGTTGTTTCTCATCAGTGTTCGTAGAAAGTAGAGCCATTGCTGTGCTTTCTTGACTAGGGCGGTGGTATTCCTCTCCCATTTCAGGTCCTTTGAAAGCCTAATCTCCAGGAACTTAAAACAGGAGACCATATCCACTTCCTCACCATTAATGATAAGAGGTTGAGGGTTTGCTTTTCATCGTCTGAAGTCCACAATTATTTCTTTGGTTTTCCTGACATTCAGGTGTAGGTGGTTTTCAGTACACCATCCTGTCAATCTGTCAACCTCATCCCTGTAGGTGCTTTCATTGTTATTGGTGATTTGTCCTATCACTGTTGTGTCATCTGCAAATTTTATTATTGTATTCAAAGGGTGAGAGGAGGTGCAATCATATGTGTAGATGTTATAGAGCAAGGGACTCAATACACAGGCTTGTGGGGCACCAATGTTGAGGGATAAGCTTGGAGATTAGTGATGACCCAGTCTCACAGTCTGTGGGTGATTAGTTAAAAAATCCTTGATCCACACACACAGGCTGTGGCTGAGGCCCAGATCAAGGAGTTTGGTGATCAGCCGGTTAGGGACAATGGTATTAAATGCAGAGCTGTGATCAATGAACAGAAGCCTCACGTATATGTCCTTCTTATCCAGGTGTGTCAATGTTGCTGTGATGATAGCATCCACAGTAGACCGGTTTTCCCTGTAAGCATACTGGTGCTGGTCCAGGCAACAAGGGAGAGCAGCCTTGACACGCTTTGCCACCAGCCTCTCAAAGCACTTGGCAATAATGGGAGTCAGCGCCACTGGTCTGTAATCATTTAAAGTACTGATATTGTTTTACTTGGGCACTGGAATGATGGTTGTTGTTTTCAGACAGGTTGGTACAATCCCCTTGGCTAGAGACATATTAAAAATGTCTGTGAAGACATCTGCGAGCTGGAATATGCATTCTTTGAGCCCTCTTCCTGGGATGCCGTCTGGTCCCTCTGGCTTCTTTGCATTCACAGACCTGAGGACGTATCTCACTTCTTCTGATGTTACCAAGGGTGTGTGGTCTGTACTAGCAGGGGAAAGAGCAGCTCTATTGTCTAGCCCTAATGTCTTAAAGTGGCCGTAGAAATGGTTAAGCTCTGCCACTAAGGAGGCATTGATGTTTGTGGGTGCGTCACAACTTCCCCAATAGTTGGTGATCTTTTGTATGCCTCGCCACAATTGTGTTGGGTCTCTGTTGGTGAAGTGGTCCCCAATCTTCTCCTTAAACATGGTTTTGGCCTGTTTGATGCCTTTCTTCAAGTTGTGCCTTGCTCTGCTGTACTGTACTCTGTCTCCTGACTTGAAGGCAGTGTTGTGCTCCTTCAGAAGAGCCTGGACCTCCAGGGTTTCCAATTTGGGGGGATCCTGACTCGGGATGGTGATGTTTTCAGCACAGGTCCTGATGTAACAGAGGACAGCTGAGGCATATTCTTCCACATTTTGACTAAAAAACAACATCCAGATTGTCTGCTCAAAGCAGTCTTGTAGCTGTATGGCAGTCCTGTAGCTGTAGGGGAGCGCCTAGTCGCAGGGGCTCAGTGCGTCCTAAAGAAATGCAGAGTACACAGAATATCTTCTACAACAGAGAGGATTTATTGCACATAGGGAAAACATGTCATATTCCAATAACGAGTGCCTTCCATCATTCACATGGGATTCCTCCAGAGGTTGCCAGGACACCGGCGTCTTTATGGATAGCTACACCGAGTGGCAAACCCCGAGGACGGAGAAGAGACGTAAACAGAAGTGGGGCTGCAGGTCTGGCATTCTGGCTAGGCTAACGAGGGCTCAGAATAGACCTCCACTGCCCAGTCTCTATGTCGCAAAAGCCAGGTCCCTAACAAACAAGATGGATGAGCTAAACCTAGAAATATCAACCTAGTCAACTATACCAGACAGTTCCATCTTTGTCATAACGGAAAGCTGACTACATTCTGGGATCCAAGATGCCAAGGGAGCGGGCCAAGAGCCATGCCAAGACATCTGGTCATGAACTCCGGGACCCACGGGCACCCACACCCTTGGGGCGACAGTGGTGATCAGTGGGGAGCAGCGGGAAGTGGTAGGAAGCGATAGGGCGGGGTGACTCCCACACTCTGCAACCATGTCCCACAGGTGCCAAGGCTCAGCAAGCCACAGATCCAGGCCCTGCTGTCCACACATACACACACGCACACATACACACACAGTTCATATACTCATACTCACACATATGACCATTACACACTCATGCGCACACACACACAGAACTCACATGGACACCAAGTGTGGGCGAGCATAATCAAAACTGTCAGGAATTGATGGTGATGTGTGATTGGGGATGGCCTTCAGTGTTGTCTTCCACAATGGATGAATGTTTTCAGTGCACTATTAGCCTTGTAGAGAGTATTCATGTATGGGGCACTGAGTCCGCTTTCTTGTAGTCAGTCCAGACAATACTCAGGTTGGTCTGCGTGGTCTTAGAGTCCTGGTGTACTGCTCTATCAACCAGCAGCTGGTGCTTTGATCCTCTGTGTTATTTCCAATGCTGAGCTGTGCTTATGTGTCAACTCAGTCTGGTTGCTATGATACCTGAGAGGAGTTTCTATTTTGCAGAGAGGCAGGAAATCAGCCTGTAGTTTGATGGTATCGTACTCTTGTGGGGATCCTTTATGATCGGGATTATTCTGCTTATGATTTTCTGTATCAGCCAGTCTGGATGAACACCCGCTGTTAGCAGCCCCCTTATTTGTGCTGCCAGGCATTCGTGGAGTGCTGTTAGCTTTTTCATGCATGAGACTTGTTGACTTGTACAATGTTTTGACTATAAGAGTGCTATCTTTGGCATTTTTCATAGATTCAGCTAAAGAAATGGGAACAAATTAAGTTTTTTTTCATCAGAGCCTGCTAATTACAAAGTGCCTAAAGAAAGAACTTAAAATGGGTTCTTTGCCAAGTTGTACTTGAATGATTCATAGATGAGTTTTAAGTGGGTTAAAAAGTAAACATTCCTCTGAAAATCATCAGGTACAAGGACTAAAAATGCAGGAAAAAAGCAGCCATTCAGAAAGCTCGGAGAACTAGTGCAGAAGACCACTTTTAAAAAGTGACAAGAAAGTCTGGCTCCTTTGGAAGCAAAATATCAAGAAGTGAGGGGTGACTTAACATTTTTGCTCAGTACTGGATATATGATAGGTTACAGATTATGGTATTTTTTCCACTGTGCTGTAAGTAGACTTATACCGGTAACAGACGGACTAGAGTCTCCATACTGCAAATTACTGTTTGCCTTTATAAGTTTTTTTTAACTGACTTATCGTAGAGTGTGACAGCTGGGAAGATTCATCTACTAGTGACAGAGAACTTGTAACAATAAAAAATCTTATCACTGTTTGGCACAACAGTGCATTCAGATCACAGTTCTGCTTGCAAGATCTGCCAGACATGACAGGCTTAAAAAAACAAAACAAAAAACTGTAATTGAAGAAATAAATGTTGCCATGGGATTCAGGTTTCACAGTCACAGGGACTAGAAAAGAGAAGATAAATATAATATTAATTTGATAAAATTTAAGCAAAGAGACATTCAATTGGATGTTGCATTATTACAATATTAATACCAGTCTGGATGCATGCTGACAGGCAGCTGTAATCAAACAGGCTGCACTTTTTTTGAAGAGTTTATTTAGAGCAAGAGGAAATCACAAGTATTCGAAACACTCTTGCAAAACAGTGACATCTAGTGTTTTGAGGAATGCAATGAAAAAAAATGTGGAGCGCAATTGTCCAATTTCAAAACAACTTCAGACTAATACATATATTAATGGAGTGAAAGTAAATAAAGTATAACCCTAAAATTACAAAATCTGGCCTATTCTTTAAACTGTAGTGACTTATTTCCTCACAACTTTAGGAAATTTTCACCTTCTGTGGATTTCATCATCAAATAAATTCCAGTGTTAAACAAGATCAGTTGTGCAATCTGGGTGTGACTTTAATATGTACCATTTTAATAGATTTTGTAAGGGATTCAAAACTTCCTCTTCCTGCCTTTTCACTCAGAGTTGTTATAAGAAAGAAGGTAACGTAAATCCACAGAAGAGTCAAACATGGGGAATGTTACTGTGACAACTTGCTGGAAGAGTCTTTACTGTGTTCTGCTGGTGGCACTTATGGGTGAGAACATTTCATTTATGCTGACTGCTATTATTCTGATTTTAGATGTTACATATGAACATTAATGACAATGTAACAAATATTTTAACTCATGATTTGAGAATCAGCAGCATTTTTTTTTAAAATGTATTCTTAGAAAAGATGTTTGGATACTGGCTTTGTGTCCATCACAGGAATTGTTAAACTATGTAGGGTAACTTGAGTATCTGCTGACACCAGTATAATTTTTATGTTGTCTTTTTCCTATTCCCAGTTTTGTCTGGACACACAACTGAGCTCCATTTACAAAACTAATGCATTATCTTTGTCATCTGTGACACTTCCCTGTTTTTTGGAATATCACTCCAAGTTTAGTTATCTGATAGTTTGGAGTAATGGATTGTATATGATTTTATTCACTGATTCAATATCTTTGGCCTATATTGGACCAGTGCTGAAACTGAGTACCTTTTACTGGTATATCCTCTGCATACATTATCTGATACAGCCACACTGACTGTTCCTTTCAGGTGTGCCAGGTTTGGTGACTGCGGTGCAGATTTCTTGGACTGGCAGGGTGACAGCTGGCTTCACCACCACGTTCACTTGCTCTTCTACCTGTTTTCCAAACTGCATCTACACCTGGTTCTTTAATGCCAGGTCAGTCAATGGGAGCACATTAACTTGGACACCAGATGGACTGAATGATACAGTTGCACTGCACTGTATTGTCTTCAATCCAGAAACAGGAGTCTACTACATTACTACCACCATTGTAGAGATTAAAAGTGAGTATAGCAAGTTAAATATTACACTAGTATAAAGTGGTGGAGAGTAACAATGATTACTTGAATTCTGTACTTTAAAAAAAGGACTTTGGAATTACTTTTTAAATTTTATTTTATGACTATGACTTTAACTTCCTGTTTGAAGGAAAGGTCAATGCTAATTAAAAATGGAGATAAAGATAGATCAGCACATCCCAGTTGGTTTTCTCTTGTTCTTTTCTTTCTTCTTTAAAAAATTTTTTTTTATTTTTAACCCTTCTGGGAATCTCACCTTATACATGAGCGTTGTATTGTCAGGAATGGCTCAAACTTCAGGTAAAAAGAAAAAGAAAAAAACACAGGGGTCCACGCAGATAAAGGGGTTTTGAAGAACAGAAGTTTATTTAATTAAATTAAACTGAAAAGTGGCTTTAGAAGAAAATAACCCCCAAACCAAACCTAAACAAACTACATGCTTGTCTGCTAGGGAGAAGACAGAATTTTTGCTACCAGGCCCTTTTAAACTATTAGCTGAGAGGCAACAGGTGTGCTTCCTTCTAGGAATTGCCTCACATCCTGCCTGTCTCCTACTCAGACCAGAAAAAAGCAGGCAGAATGGGATGGGTCATCACAGTGTAAACTATCTGAGATCATGTAAACTAATGTATCAGTCAAAGTCTTGTTCCTCTGCAGCACATGTAAATTCACCCTACAAATTTTGACCAAATGTCTATATTTTGACCAAATGTTCTTTATATTTTGAACATTTAATTACATTTACAAGCATTTCTTTATCTTATGTACTCAACTTGAATCTTTTGCTAATGCTTGATTAATGCGCTATTAAACAGATATGTAGGACGGCTTTTTTACATTTGCGCAATATTTATAAAATTAGCAATATCCTTTCTCAGACTGATGCTGAAAATTTGATCCATGCATTTATTACCTAGACTACTGTAATTCATTATTATCAGGCTGTAAAAACTCCCTGAAAAGCCTTCAGCTGATCCAAAATGCTGCAGCTAGAGTACTGACAGGGACTAGAAAGAGAGAGCATATTTCTCCCATATTGGCTTCTCATTGGCTCCCTGTTAAATCTAGAGTAGAATTTCAAATCCTTCTCCTAACATACAAGGTCTTGAATAATCAGGCCCCATCTTATCTCAAAGACCTCATAGTACCGTATCACCCCAATAGAGCACTTCGTTCTCAGACTGCTGGCTTACTTGTGGTTCCTAGGATTCTTAAAAGTAGAATGGGAGGCAGAGCCTTCAGCTTTCAGGCCCCTCATCTGTGGAACCATCTCCCAGCTTGGATTCGGGAGACAGACACCCTCTCTATTTTAAAGATTAGGCTTAAAACTTTCCTTTTTGATTAAGCTTATAGTTAGGGCTGGATCAGATGACCCTGAACCACCCCTTAGTTATGCTGCTATAGGCCTAGGCTGCTGAGGGGGGGGGGTCCCATAATGCACTGTTTCTTCTCATTCACCTTTATTTACTTGTTTATACTTCACTCTGTATTTAATCATTATTATTAATCTCTGTCTCTCTTCCACAGCATGTCTTTTGTCCTGTCTCTCTCCACTCAGCCCCAACCGGTCGCAGCAGATGACTGCCCCTCCCTGAGCCTGGTTCTGCTGGAGGTTTCTTCCTGTTAAAAGGGAGTTTTTCCTTTCCACCGTCGCCAAGTGCTTGCTCATAGGGGGTCGTTTTGACTGTTGGGTTTTCTCTGTGTTATTGTAGGGTTTTTACCCACAATACAAAGCGCCTTGAGGTGACTGTTTGTTGTGATTTGGCGCTATATAAATAAAATTGAATTGAATTGAATTGAATTGATTATAAGGTATGAGTTAGAGCTACACATAATTAGAATACACTATATGAACAAAACTACTAATCCACCCACAGGAGCTGATTGGCCATGAAGCTCCCAGCACACAGTTTTGGGGCTGATGTTAATGCCAGACAACTCTGCTATCATTGAGTCAGCAGATCATAGGCAAAGCTTTACATGATCTGCTACTTTGTTGCTGAGTTGCTGTGGTTCATGAATGCTTCCAATTTGCAATAATTCAGCATACAGTTCATTGTGCAAGGGGAGAAATTTCACATTGCAGTGCCACACTTGAATCAGTAAGCTCTTTAGAATGGCCCATTTTTTCACATATATTTGTAAAGATTTTACACACATGTCAAATGTAATGAAAACACATGAATTCAAAGATTAAGAGGTGTGGCCATTTTTTCCACAGAATTTATATTCTTCCTTTATGAATTAAAAACATATTTTCTTTCTGATTTACTGCATTTCAGATCAAATGTCTGTACAAATCAGTCCACTGAACACTCTCCCATCTCTCAAGCAATCACTGAATCTTGTCTGCCACAATGCTACATTTGATGAACCCCAAGGCCTCTCAGACCTGGTCTGGTATAAAGATGGACAAAAGGTGACCCTGCGTGAAAATATGCGGCTTCTGCGAAACAACCTAACGCTTCATTTTGGCTCACTGCTGTCTTCTGATGCTGGTTTCTACCAGTGTCAAACTTATCTGCCTACCAAACATACAAGAGTTGTCAGCTTGGGCTATGTACTCAGCTGTAAGTATTAGAGTAGAGAAATAGTAAAAACCACAAAAAGGGAAGATTGTATCTCTTCATAACTGCAGGGAGCTTTCATATCTTTTGCAGATGATCCATGGAACGTCAGCATCAGTGGACCTGGCACTGTATTTCCTGGTCAACTGTTTCAGTTCACCTGCCTGACCAGCTGTGCCTTAAATGTAGAATGTACTGTCAGGTGGCAGTTCAGGGGAGGTTTCCCTATTGGAACCTACTTTTCAGTCCATGAAAATGAGCTCAGGTGGACTCCTTCAATACCTGGGACATTCCAAAACTTCACCTGCATTGCAGAAAATAAAGCTGCTGGACGCACTGCTGAGACCACCAAAATGGTAGAGGTTAAAGGTACTCACAGCTCTTTACCATTTGCTTGTTTCTACCGTCACTGTTTAGATGTATGTTAAGTCAACATCAATGACTTTTTTTTCACCTGTTTATCATCTTCACCCCTGAACAGGTGTCCTAATCTCTGGATCAGAGGTGATGCAGCTCAGTGGACTTTTTGGAGTGATCCTCAGTCTTGGACTTTGGATTGTCTAGGGCTGGGTTCATACAACTATTTACTTCTTTACACTTTAAAGAAGCAGTTCACCCAGATATCAACTTCAAACATATGCTGTCATGGCATCCAAATAAATACACACCCACCTATAAACACAATAAATATTCATAAACTAGTTACTCCATAAAAAATAAAATGCTATCACCAGTACCTACAGAACTAGATAACTCAGCACTACAGCTCAGGGAACAATTAGATAAACTGGACTTTAGAGTGAATTGTCCCTTTAAGATTTGATGGGTATATTTGCCTTCATATTTATTTCTGCAACAACCTTTTGTTTTTATTATTATTCTTGCAAATCTATTATTTCTGAAAACACCTGCAAAAGAAACACATCAGATTTTGTTGTACTGTGTTCAATGACAATAACAGTTTGAATTGAATTGAACTGAATTGAACTGAATGTTACTGGTTCACCTGTGAAGGAACAGTCAATTTCACGTATAAAATATTGTAAAACATGTATATATGAAAAATAAATTATGTATTTTATGTCATGGTCAGATTTTATTCTTGAAATTTGAAACAGTAATTTGTAGGCTCTTCTGTGTTCAGTGCTAATTTATAGTGTACACTTTATGGCCACAAGGCGTCACTGCACAAACACACTGTACCCTGATTCTCACCCTATGGCAGCTAGGATAGAGTCCAGCCCCCCACTGTTGGGATTGCTACAAAAATTAAATTGTAGTTTAATTCAAAATCATTTGACCTTGAATTCTTGGTTTCCATCCCAGCATTATCAGACTTTATTTGACTTGACTGACTGGGATATGTAACTCCTTCACTCACACACTGAATAGAGGTTTTTGTGACGTCAGCTTGCTAAATAAAATGACTTCTATCCTGCGCACCTGTGGTCAGTGACTCACCAATTTATCTTTTGAAACTGAACAATTAATGCATATGCGAGTCACACTGAGCAAACTGAGAGAGACTGAGGTTTAGTGTGTTTTGCTTTTACCTTTGTTATTCTCTTTTCCTCTTTTGTGAGCGATATCTCAGTTGTTTTATGAAGCATAAGCCCTGCGGGCTGGAGCGGGAAGATGAAACTAAAACATTTCATTTCACTTTGTTGTAACAGAAACTGAGGTTTACATTTTGGCCTCATTCTAGTTTTGGTTGAAATGCTGCAAATTTAGAATCACCAGTTAATCTAAACCCATGAATGTCTTTGGACTTTGAGAGGAACCCAGAGAGTACCCAGAGAAAATTCATGCAGACACAGGGAGAATATACAAACTCCACACAGAAAGGTCCCAGACTGGCTTCAAGATCTTCTTGCTGTGAGCTGACAGTTCCACATTTGTCTAAGAGCAGCAGATCCCCAGGTTGATCCCAGGAGGAGCCACAAATCCCTTCGAGGTTACATCAGGAAGAGCATCGGGTGTAAGAACAAATCAGCCAAATCAAATATGTCGTGCTACCTGCTGTGGCAACCCCTCCTGAATAAGGGAGCAGCTGTAAAGACAAAAATGAATGTATGTAGCGCAGTTAGTTTAGTTTAGTTTACATTAGTAACTTGAATATGACTAGGTGTACCACCCCAGCGTCCATGATCCATGATGGTCACATAAAATAAGGTATAATGTTTGTTTGTTTGTTTATTTTGTTTTGTTTTACTAAGAAAATATGAAGACAATATCCGGCCCCTATCAAATATATGTGTATGTTTCAGTCTCTTCAGGCTCACTGCCGAGCATGAGGGGTGACGTTACCTGTTTATGGGAAATGTGATTTCTGGTTGCCTGGGTGCTGCTCTATAAACTCCTGGCACGAGGGTATCAGGCAGAAGCCTGTCTCTTCTTCTTCTTCTTCTTTATTAATAGTTTATTACTCTTTACTACTTTATTATTATTGTTTTTGTTGTTCTGGTTGTGTGTATGTTGTGCCCTTAAACAAGGGGAATAGTGACAGATAAATGAAGAAGGTCGACACACAGCTCATGCCTTCACTCGTCTGTATTGAGTGAGGGAAAGGAACCCGCGGTTTCCCCTACTGAAATCCTAAAGCATTACTAGTGGATCAGTGCACAATCAATTCAGGCAAAACACTTACTCCTCAGCTCTGCATTTCTACTACATATTCTACACAGCAACACAGTCAAAACAATAATAAAATATTGTGAGGTAAAAATGGGTAAAAGCAACAAAATTATAAAACTAAGCAGAATCAGATTTCTTGTCCACTCCATGTACCAGGTCTGGAGTGTACCTTTGATTTTTAGATGTATCATGTGACACACTTGCTTTTAAAAGTGCAACAGAACTTTGCATGTGATGCATTCAAAACATATTACACCAGAGATTTGAATAGACCACATAGTCAAATAAGGACAGTGGTATAGAAAATATTCATGTAGTGTGATGATTGCCCTCTGGTAGCTTTAAACTCTAGCACAGGTGGCCCAAAATCTTTCTTTTCATGTCTGTAAATAGTGATTACAGGCATGGAAAAGTCTGGTTTCATTTTAACAGTGCTACTCACGCTCACCTTTGAAGTTCAAGAATTTCAAAAAACCTGGACATTAATCACTTGTGTTTGGCAAGTATACTAACTCATTTGCTCAGATACTGAACTTTGCCACAACCCAGTTCAAACAATGCCACCACTGTTTACTCTGTGCTATTGTGGAGGACATAATTGTTTGCCCATACTTACAGTAACATGCAATGGTGGGAAAGAACATTTATGAAATGGATTCAAAATTTATTGTCTGAATTATTAAAATAAATGGTACAATATAGTATATGACACTGCACACTTGTTCTGTGTCTTGATGGCTGTAATGGGTCACTGCATCACAACTTGTAGCATCCAGTTCAAAAAGCAGAACACATTGCTGCTGCAGGTGTAGTGGTTTTTTTGATCCTATTCAATTTGAATTGAAAGCTTCTGGCACACACACACACACACACACACACACACACACACATACACACACACACACACAGAGAGAGAGAAAGAGAGAGAGAGAGAGAGAGAGAGAGAGAGAGAGCAGAGCAGAGCATTTTTATGTCAGGTAATGATAACTGGTAATTGGACCGGTTCTTGTATAGCAATTTTCTACTCTACATGAGTACAGGTGTGCCGACTAGAAACTTACAGTCTAAGCTTTACCCCAATGTGTAAGAATAGGCGGATATAGGGATAAATGGTGATGAGGAGAAACAGCTTTAACCTTTGACAAAATATGGATTTTTTTTTTTGTTTAAAAAAATGCACAGTGGCCAATGTTCTAGTCATGCCCTGTATACTTTCTGTCATAATTTGTCATTTTGCTGATTGGTCATTAACATTAATAGAAGCTCACCAAGGATTGTAAACAAAAATGTTATCGCCTTTAGAAAAGTTTGGCAAGAATAAACCCCAGATGATCAGAAACCCCTGCAGATAAGACCTTTGACTGCTGCCATATGTCCATGGATAGGGGGCTGGTCATACAATAGACAACTATAACAGTGGAGACGTAGCAAAGAGATAGTTAGAGCACTGGGACAAAATGGAGAAGAAAAGTGAAGGAACTCCAGCAATTGTGGTTCTGACTTTAATACAAGGTAGGTCCTGCTACACTGATGAATCTGTGCTCATAACTCATTTATGCTGATTAAAATTGGAAATGTGTTCAGTGCGTTAATTCTTTCTCTTTCTCAGGTTTTCTGGCTTCCGGTGTTGTAGCGATCCAACGTTCCATCAATCCTGCTGTAGTGACGGACCGTCTCTTTCTCCATTTGCAGCTCTGAAAAGTAGAAGCTGGCAAATAGGAGTCTCCCTTATCCTCACTTGGGTTGGGAGTTTTCCCCAGGCAGTTTTCCCCAGTCACAGTGGGAGGGCGTCTGCCAATGTCCTCACTGGCACAGTCACCCTGAGATCCATCACAGTGGCTGACTCAGGTATCTGCATGGTCTTTAGCAGTGACCTTCAACTTAGGGTCAATGGTGCCTTCACGGTTCTGGATGAGAACCAGAAATACTGATATTCATGTATTGGAGAAACATTTTTGCAGCTTTTTAAATGGTTCATAAATTATGATTCAAACTCTGTAGCTTCCCCACATATTACAGTACAAAAAGAAATGTGCATTTAAGGTGAAGGCACAAGAAAAAAACAAGTATTACAGTGCTTTTTTTGTCATTTGATAAAGGCTTAATAATTTGTTCTGGAACATTTCAGCAGGTCAATGTGACACTTGAGTCCTTCATCCTGGATTTCATACATTATTACTGACTTTTATTTTGGGTATCCTGAGAATGCTCTGAATAAGTTGTCGCCAATGTTGAGTAAATAATATGAGATAAAATGCATGTGGGTGTTATATAAGCAGTGAAGTCATTTTCTTTCTTTTTTTTAAAAGCAAGGCTTCAGAGAATGTTACATCAGAAAAGAAAAAAGAAAAAAAAGCTCTGGCTATGCAAACTTAACGACCAAACCAAGTAAATTAAGAATTAAGTTTAGAGGTTTTTTTCCCCTAAGTTTAGAGAGAAAGTA
The DNA here is from genome assembly GCA_024447675.2 of Pterophyllum scalare. Classification (NCBI taxonomy): domain Eukaryota; kingdom Metazoa; phylum Chordata; class Actinopteri; order Cichliformes; family Cichlidae; genus Pterophyllum; species Pterophyllum scalare. Next base: position 44,278 of record JAMQGT020001067.1, on the reverse strand, counting down.
AATGGCACAAAAATTGACGTTGACAGAGACAACAAGGCAGAACAAAGATACATCTACTGAGCAAATAAAGGCACCATAAAGAAAGAACAATGACGCTGAAGTACTCAAAAAGCCAGTGTAAAGATAAAAGAAACTGTGAATGCTAGCTAAAATTTCTCAAAGGTTTGTAACTAAAATGAACAAAAACAGCTCAACACACTGACGAAAGCAGGAAGAAAAAGTGCGAAAAATGCTGATGATTTGTTTACACTAAACATTTTACAGGAACAGGTTCCTGTTGCAATGAAAAATGATCCCTCAGAGAGCGTTTAAAGGAATTCAGGAGACCAGCCTCGTGATATTTAGACTGACAACCAGCAAACTCAGAAACAACCAGTCCCTTACTGTAACAGTCTACATGTGCTTTGGTTTTGGTGCCCTTTTGCACACGTTGCAGTGTCCTCTAGTTAGTTTCTGCCTGTCTCTGTGTCGGTCCACACTCTTTTGTAGCCTTTTATTTTGGTTACAACTGTTTTATTAATACTTTATACAAAAACTATATTTACAAATATATTCAATATGTTGTAAAATGTAAAAAATAAAATAAAATAAAGATATTTAGATATTTAATTTTTTAAGAACACAGGCATAAATTTTACATGCATTTTATAGCATAGTCTCCTCAAAATAAGAAGGTTGTCTGGGCCTTTCTGCATGGAGTTTGCATATTGTTTGCATGTGGTTATTTCCATGTACTCCGTCTTACTCCCACAGTCAAAACATGCCCATTTGGTTAATTGATGATTTTAAATTGGCTGTCAGTGTGAGAGGGTGTGGTTGTCTGTCTTGCTGTGATGGTCAAGTGGCCTGTCCAGCATGGATCCTGCCTCTGTGTGAGATGAGATAGACTAGATATCAATAGATGGATTGATATCAATTAGAGGACCATCATTCTCTTTCTTTTGGATGAATGGCAGCTTTGAGGTTACTTGCAGCCACAGAGTTCAGCTCTGATTGATGGAAACGCCACTCTCACTATAATCAGTGTGACTCTCAAACTATTCAAATGTTTTGTGTCAAATTGTGTCAGTAATGTCACCAGTGACCCAATAAACTTTCCCATCAGCTGTGAGTTTGGCAATGTCACAAACGCGCAGCTTAAAGCAGATTACCCGTAAGCTGGAGAGAGAATGGCATCTCACTAAATTAGAAGATGCTCATTTAGCCTTGAAAAAGAGTTTGTTGCTCTATAAAAAAAAAAGCCTTCTGCAAAGCTAGAACATCATCATTAATTGAAGAAAATAAGAACAACCCCAAGTTTCTTTTCAGCACTGTAGCCAGGCTGACAAAGAGTCAGAGCTCTGTAGAGCCAAGTATTCCTTTCACTTTAACTAGTAATGACTTCATGCATTTCTTTACAAATAAAATTTTAGAACATTAGAGAAAAAATATTCAGAACCATCTCCAAGATGTGTCTTCATGTTCGCTGCTTTCAGCACTACTGGTATTTGTTTAACTTTCATTCCAGTTGATCTTTTGGAGTTAACTTCAATAGTTACTTCCTCTAAACCAGCAACATGTTTATTAGATCCTGTTCCTACTAAACTGTTCAAAGAAGTCTTTCCAATTACTGATGGTTCAATCTTAAATATGATCAATCTGCTTATAGTTGGCTATGTACCACAGGCCTTCAAGGTGGCTGTAATTAAACCGCTACTTAAAAAGTCATCACTTGACCCAGCTGTCTTAGCTAATTATAGGCCAGTCTCCAACCTTCCTTTTCTCTCCAAAATTCTTGAAAGAGTAGTTGTAAAACAGCTAACTGATCATCTGCAGAGGAACGGTTTATTTGAAGAGTTTCAGTCAGGTTTCAGAATTCATCACAGTACAGAAACAGCATTAGTGAAGGTTACAAATGATCTTCTTACAGCCTCTGACAGTGGACTCATCTCTGTGCTTGTCCTGTTTGACCTCAGTGCAGCTTTTGATACTGTTGACCATAACATTTTATTACAGAGATTAAAGCATGCCATAGGTATTAGAGGTACTGCACTGCAGTGGTTTGAATCATATTTATCTAATAGACTCCAATTTGTTCATGTAAATGGGGAGTCTTCTTCAAACCATCCATCCATCCATCCATCCATCCATTCTCTTCCGCTTATCCAGGGCCGGGTTGCGGGGGCAGGAGTCTAAGCCACCTCCACCAGGTCATCCGGAGGGACCCCAAGGTGTTCCCAGGCCAGCCGAGAGATATAATCTCCCCAGCATGTCCTGGGTCTACCACGGGGCCTCCTTCTGGTGGGATATGCCCGGAACACCTCACCCAACACACAGTCAGGAGGCATCCTAATCAGATGCCCGAGCCACCTCAACTGGCTCCTCTCGATATGCTTTTTTACATTTGCGCAATATTTCTAAAATTAGAAACATTCTGTCCCAAACTGATGCTGAAAAGCTAATTCATGTATTTATTACTTCTATGCTGGACTATTGTAATTCATTATTATCAGGCTGAAGCTCTAAAAGCTCCCCAAAAGCCTTCAGCTGATTCAAAATGCTGCAGCTAGAGTATTGATAGGGACTAAAAGAGAGAGCATATTTATCCCATATTGGCTTCTCTTCATTGGCTCCCTGTTAAATCTAGAATAGAATTTAAAATCCTTCTCCTCGCATACAAGGTCTTGACTAATCAGGCCCCATCTTATCTCAAAGATCTTATAGTATCATATCACCCCAATAGAGCACTTTGCGCTCAGACTGCTGGATTACTTTTGGTTCCTAGGATAGTTAAAAGTAGAATGGGAGGCAGAGCCTTCAGCTTTCAGGCCCCTCTTCAGTGGAACCAGCTCCCAGCTTGGATTCGGGAGACAGACACCCTCTCTATTTTTAAGAATAGGCTTAAAACTTTCCTTTATGATCAAGCTTATAGTTAGGGCTGGATCAGATGACCCTGAACCACCCCTTAGTTATGCTGCTATAGGCCTAGGCTGCTGAGGGGTGGGGGTTCCCATGATGCACTGTTTCTTTTCATTCGCCTTATTTACTTTGTTTATACTACACTTTGTATTTAATTATTAATTATTATTAATCTCTGGCTCTCTTCCACAGCATGTCTTTTGTCCTGTCTCTCCACTCAGCCCCAACTGATTACGGCAGATGACTGCCCCTCCCTGAGCCTGGTTCTGCCGGAGGTTTCTTCCTGTTAAAAGGGAGTTTTTTCTTCCCACTGTCGCCAAATGCTTACTCATAGGGGGTCGTTTTGACTGTTGGGTTTTCTCTGTATTATTGTAGGGTCTTTACCCACAATACAAAGCACCTTGAGGCAACTGTTCATTGTGATTTGGCGCTATCTAAATAAAATTGAATTGAAATTGAATTGAACACACTCCATTAATGGAGCTGTTACAAGTCAGCGAAGACCAAAGAGGTCCATATTCCTTTCTGACCTTCAGCAATCACACAACATAAGAAACAATATTACCACACATCACCATAGCATGTGGTTTGTTACTATACTGATAGCAACTTCAGTACTTTGCAGTTTGTTCCAAACTTTATTCTAACTTTGGTTTTGTCTGTACACACACCATCCATTGTCAAGATCTAAACAACCAGATGTGTATTTGTTACTCCTGTCTCTGCTGTTATTGGCTGGATTCTTATTGTTATTACCTGGCAACCCTTAAGATATGTTAGTTTAGAGATTGATAGCCCAGTCAATGGTTTCCTTAACATTTTTCTCTTTCAGTAAATCAAAAGGGTGTATCATACCTTCAAAGATTCAGAGGTTTTCTAGTCTTGAACATGAGTGAGTATAGTGTGTTGTGTACTTACAGTCACATGAAAAATAAAATATGATATATCTCAATTCTAAGGATTTACTTTTCAGCACATTATGAAAAAGACTCATCTGGTCCTTAGCTGGTTATAAAATTAGTTAAATACAACCTCAGATGAACAATAACACTTGTATTATACATTTCATTATTTATCTAACAAAAAGTCAAAATCCAGAAGGAGTGTGCAGAAAAACTAAGTACATCCTATGATTCAATAGTTTGTAGAACCACCTTTAGCAGCAATAACATCAAGTAATCATTTTCTGTATGACTTTATCAGTCACTCAATTCATTGTGGCGGAATTTTGGCCCACTCTTCTCTACAATGTTGCTTCAGTTAACTGAAGTTTGCGGATGTTCATTTCTGCACAGCTCTCTTGAGGTGTCATGGAATGGCTGTGTGGCAGGCAAGATTTAGGACCCAGATGCAGGACTTGAAATAATCAACCAGGACTAAAATGTACACGCTTGATCCAGAGACAGAAGATCAGCAGTACAGAGAAGAGATAGGACAGAATGGGAATACAAAAGAGGATTAACAACCAATCAACTAAAGGAGGCAGGAAACTAAAGGCACAGAAAACAGGAAGCGAGACATGGTCGAATGGGAAGACAAGATTAACCTGACACAACTAAACAGGGAAACCAGACACCATGGAGACAAAACAGAGAGAGAGAAGACAGACACAGGAATACCAAGGACAAAACACAGAGATGAGAAATTCATAAGCATCAGGAAAGCATCACAAACAGAAGACCATGGAGCTTGAATATAAATTCTATTCCAAAACCAGAGGAAGCCTTAAAGTCACAACAAACAGAATGAACTTAAAGATCAGGAGCACAGAACCAAAGGCATGAAATAACACCCAAAGGAACTTGTATCATGTATCAAAGAAAATAAAGACCCATAAATAGAAGGCAAAATAGCAATATAGAATAGATAACCATATTACAAAGATGCAAAACTAGAGAAAACCTAAACATCCCAAAAAAAACCTCAAATGACACAGCATTTCAATCAGGTTTAGATCTGGACTTTGACTGGGTCTTTTAAACACCTTGGTTCTTTAGAATTGAAAGAAGACATACTTTCGCTTTCACATTAATTTATATATGTTATGTAAATGTATTTAATGATTAACAAATATTTGATTAGCCAGTTCCAACTTATTCAGCCTTGTTTTATAAGGGTTTCTTAGTTGTTTTTGTCAAGTACATTTGAGAGTAAATCAATAAATAGTATAAACATTGATAGCAAGGTCTAAGTACTAATACTTGGATATCTGTTTCTTCTTCCATGCATAGGAAACATTTATATCATGAAGAACACTTAACTAACTGTTCTTACTCTTAAACATTGTGTATCAATTAATTTTTGGGTCCTAAAAATGAAAAGACAAAATGTATATTAAAAACAGCTTTAAAAAAATTAATTAATTAATTTAAAAAATCACATGGTTTGAGTGTGTATGTGCTTTTCCTGCCTTGTTTTTTTTAATATGGAATTTAATCATTTAATCTATATATTTGTATTTAGTAGATAAATCCTGAATTTAAATATATATTATTGTATGTTTTACATATTTTTGTCTTTTGTGATTCTATGTTCACTACTGAAACTGTAAATTCTGCATGACAAAAAAATAAATAAAAAAAATCACTTTAAGTGAGCGGAAAATACCTACGACATACCTGAAATGCAAAAGCAGGATCACACGGAGTAAATGTATTGCCCCACCTTAATTCAAATGCCACAACACAAAAGTGTTTGCACAGCCTTTACATTTAGTGTCAGCTGGTCTTTCTCTGCCATTTTCATGTTTTATTCCGCTCATTATTAGGTACATTGTTTCACAGATATTTGAGGAAAATCCACTTCCTTTTAATTGCCTTTAATATTGTATATTATTTAATGCTCCAAAACCAGAAAAGCATATTTATGTTTATTGAAGTGATAAAGTTGTTCTAACTGTGAGAGCTATTTATCAAAGGTTTTTACCCTGGTCTTATGGAGAGAAAGAAAAGAAACATTTGTCATTTCTTTTGCTTATGGATGAATAAGACATTCAGCCTGGGTGTCTCTGGTGACTGTAAACAGAGCAGGACACAAGGACAATCCAGTATGGTGGGGCAGACAGTCCATTGTCCTTTTATAGTTCTTTCAGTTTTAATCATTTGGGTGCAACTCGTTACCAAATAATGCGAACACTAAAACCTCCCTATAGGAAGGGATGTATTGATATAGATTTGGATGGATCATAATAGCCTAATCTAAAAAGTGCTTAACCCCAAAATGTGCTTTTATTTTCCCATTTTTTCAGTGTTTTCCAACTTTATTGTGGGAAGTTTCATCATTGCATTGCTCATTTTTCTTCAGAGAATACTTGAGAGAACATTTTGCCCAGAGACCACAGTTCAGTTTGCATTCCAGGTACAGAGTCACGTGGCAAAATTCTAAAAGATTCCCACGTGACTCTGAGGTTGGAAAAAGTTGCAGAACAACAGTATACAGTAAATGGAAACTCCTATGAGTGCACCTGTAAAACATCAGTATACCAGGGCAAAACAAGGTGTGGTCATGACTGTGAGGTAGTGTGGTGATGATGACCTATGGGAAGGCACTTGCATCAAAAGGACAGAGAGCTGCAGTGTTATAGAGCAAATATTTGCTGATTTGAAGGCAGGGAGCAAACAATATCACCAGATTTTATTTTATCAAAGCCAGAGTCAAGTACACTGACAGGATACTGAGGAGCTCAATGGAGCCTCCAGTAGTGCTCATCCTAATCCTGGCCGCTATAACATTTACAGGTAAAACTGAATTAATATTAAGTGGAATTCCATTTATTATTATTTTTACATCAACTCCAGGCTCAGAGAATTAGATCCTAATGTTAAAAATCTTACAAAATGCTCTAAATATGCTACTTTAATAACACTTAAAAAAAATACTTTATTAACTTTTATAACACAGGATTTTTGTAATACCTGTTTCCCAGTTTGTGAATGATAACCATGTGTCTCTCTGTTTCTAGATCAGGTGCACAGCCAAACCATATATGCCACGAAGAACCCTATTTCAGTGGGAAGCAATGTAACGTTTGTCAGCAATTTCAGTGTCACAGCAGGAGGGTGGATATTCAACAACCAACATGTTGTATTAACATTGGCTGGATATATTAAGATAGCCCAAGCCTGGATAGACAGAGTAACTTATGATACAAATACTGCATCACTGACCATAAGGTCATTAAAACTGGAAGACTCTGGAGTCTACGCATTAGAGGAAATTGATGGTTTCTTTTCTCAGTTAACACTTAGAGTTGAAGGTAAGGCCTTTCTCATTTCCCATGTTTAGTCACCAGTACATTATACAAAGGACATGAAAGGAACAATTTACCCCACATGAAGTGCGTAGCTTTCCTGCAGTGCTATTTATTGCTTTGGTGTGAGTTGCCCAGATTTGAAGATATCATTTCTTAGGTTACACTGCTTAAAAGAAGATTTGTGGATTTTTTAATTACCTGTGTTATGATTTCTGAAAAGAGGCATTGCCAGTGAGTTCAAATGTAACTTCTGTGTGCTTTGAACACTGCGAGACAAGCGTCATTTCGTTCCATTATATTCAAGAGAAAGCAAACATTTACACAGCCAACTGTCCATAAATGGGAAACCTACCTCTAAATACTCTGGTTGGATAAATATCACCGCAGACCAGAGGAAAAACACGTAAATTTAATTTTGGCTTGAACTGTTCCTTTGAGATTATTCTTCAGGTGTGTGGATGTGCTTAGTTAAGAAAATGTTTATTATTAATGCCATGTATGTCTTATTTCAGATACTCTACTCCTGACTAAAAACCCCACTGAGACAATTTAATGTTTTGAAGGCAATGACATTACTTCTGGAAGAGAATATTTTATTTATGCTACTCTTTGCATTACTTTTGAGTTACTCTTATGTTAAGAACTACTACAGAGTCAACAGATAGGTTGATACCTATAGGAAATACCAATAAGTACTTCACAGAAAAATGTTTTAGTGACAGCAATTCTACTGTAGATGTGGGCAACAACTCCTCTACAATGCGCAAAGTTACAAGTCTGTTAAACTCTCCTTGTTTAACTTGTTGCAAATCAGGGACAAGCTGCTTGCTTTGAGTTGATCTATATTCATTATTACCCTAGGTCACCTTAGCAGGTGCTTGAGGTGATCTGATGACTCAGTGACTATAATGGGAGGTTGTTTCTCTCCAAGAAATACTTTATAGTCACACTATCTACAGTCTAACACTAACGGTTGTAGATGTGTGCATTTTGAAAAAAAAAAAGATTATAAATAAATTAGAATAACAAATTTGAAACTGGCCTTTTTTTTTTTTACAGTGTACAGTAGCCTAAACATCTCTTGGACCACATTTTGCTAAACAATACCCGCTATGCTGGTTTGGCCCAACTTAGAAGTGATTAACTTTAGGAGTTGATCTTGATTATCTTTTATATATATATATATGTACAGTACTGTATGGTTGTATATATGGTAGTAGTATAGTAGTATATACATAAACATCTGGTGCTTAAGAGGTTTAAAATTAAGTAAACACAACCTCAGACGAACAACAACACATGATATATTACACCATGTCATTATTTATTTAACAAAAACTAAGCTAAAATGCAAATGCAGTGTATGGAAAACTAAACAAACCCTTACTGTTTACAGAGGAATTAAGAGGTTAAGTGCATTTGAATATCAGCCAGGTGCTGATAGAGTCTGAGATGCAACTTGGGGGGGGGTATGCAGTTCTTTGAGCATTGCACAGTGTAATAAAAGTTGCATGTGAACAAACCACAAGACTTCTGAAGCACAGATGAAACCAAGGTGGAGATGTCTGGCCATAATGCAAAGCACCTGAAATGCCAGCATATCAGCACAAGGGGTAATGGGGTGATGATTTGGGTTTGTTTTGCAGTCACAGGACCTGGACACCTTGCAGTCACTGAGTCAACCCTCTGTATACCAAAATACTGTAGAGTCAAATGTGAGGACATCTGTCTGACAAGCTAAAGCTGGGCCCAAACTGGGTCACGCTTAAATATCTCATAAACTCACTATCCATGTTGAACAATCTTTTAATGAACTACCAATATGTAATAAACAGCATTATATTTTAAAAAAAAGAAAGACATAAGCCAATTTCATTGTTGATTAAAACTTGAACAGAAGAATCTAGAGTGCAACTATTACTGTCACTTGGCCTTTCAGAAAACTTACTTTACCACAGAGAGCTTGCTAATTTTTACCATCGCTTTGAATGAAAATTAATTAAGCTGAGATTTTACTGGCCCACAGCACCTCATGACTATGGCATATGTCCCAGTATAAAGGGTCTAGCAATGTGGATACTTGCGTCTCAATTTGGCCATAGCTCTTAGTTTCAATTGTCAAATGAGATAAAAAGCACATTTTTATTTCGTGGCAAATCATCCAGTAGTTGAGATATTTGGGTTTGAACCAAATAAACACAATAAGTTTTTTGTTTGTTTGTTTGTTTTGAGGTTTTTTTCCATGGAACAGACTTTAGTTCAACAGTCACGTATTTTCATATACTGTTGAGAGAAGACACACTGCTTGCATAGTTCCACAAAACATAATAAATGGCCTGTTATTTTCTTCTCCGCAGAGCCTGTTTCAAATGTGACCGTGCAGGCAAACCCAGCCAACCTGGTGGAGTTCAATGACACAGCAGTACTCATGTGCTCTGTGTCTAAAGGCACACCCCTGTCATTTGCATGGCTGAATGGCAGTTCTGTGATCACAGCCAATGGAAGAGTTCAGCTCAGCAATGGAAATACCACTCTCACTATAGTGAATGTGGCCCGCTATGACCATGGGCCATACAGCTGCAAGGTGTCTAATGATGTCAGTAATGAAACCAGCTCCCCTATAAATCTGACCATCAGCTGTGAGTTCTAACCAAAAGACAATAAATATGTGCACATAGAAACATCTGTATAACAATCGGCTATCCCAAGAATAACAATTTATCTCTTGTTGTATCACCAGATGGTCCAAGTAATGCAAAGATAATGATCATGCCACAAAATAACATATACAAAGGCGGATCTAATATCATACTATCATGCTCAGTGGAGTCCAGCCCTCCACCGGTGATCCAGTGGATGGTTGACGGAGTGTACTTAAACCAAACTGGATCCAACCTTCAACTACAGAAAGTTCACGAGAGAAACTCGGGAAATTACACATGCCTCCTTCATAATACAGTTACATTGAGATTCACCAGCGCAACTGCAGTGATCAAGATTGTGGGTACGTTTGGACTGGTATTATTTTAAAAGTGATTTTTCTTTACTTTTTTGATTCCTTTTGCATAGAAATAAGTTTATATTTAGCACATGCTGAGAAACTTTTTATTATTTTTTTTAACTTTCCTGCTTAGACCTACAGTATTCTGAGACCATTAATCCAAATACAAAGAGCAGTTTATGTCTTTTAACTTGGCACAGTGCAGAGGAAATTTTCTAGTAGCACATGCCATATTCGTTCAGCCCAATTACATGTGTGCATTTAAATTACTTACTAAACTCTTACAGATCCTGTGACAGCAATGGTGGTAAGTCATAGTCCTCCAATACTTGGTGAGACGTTCTCTCTGCTGTGTGAAGTGATGGGAACTGCTGACATCATTAATTGGTGGAGAAATGGTCACCTTATTTCTGCCGACAATGAAACAACATTTAGCATGGACAACAAGACACTGACTCTCAATTCAGTCCTACACTCAGATGGTGGACAATATCAGTGTCAGGCTTTCAATTCTGTAAGCAACATGACCAGCGACTCCTACACAGTCACAGTTAACTGTAAGTATTTGAAAGCCTCTAATTATCATGAAGTAAGGACAACTTGAATTGGATATTAGCAAGTGTGTCCACATCTAGTAGATTAATAACACCAGATTCATAGTGCCAATTCTGTATTATCTGAATGTCTGTAGAGTCATGTGAACATTTTTTCAGTGAACATGATTCGTGTGTTTAGATGGACCAGAGATGGTAAATATTATGGGACCAAGTTTGGCAAAAGCAGGAGACAATGTCAGCTTCAGCTGCAATGCAGCATCTACTCCCCCCAGCCTGTACATGTGGTACTTCAACGATTTTCCCATCTCCAATGGGTCTGAGTATGTCACACCTCCTCTGACGTCCAACATGAGTGGGCAGTACATCTGCATGGCCTTCAACAGCATCACTGGCAAAAACAGCTCTGCCAACATATGGTTTACTGTTGTTGGTGAGACTTACATGGGCATTTCTTTGTTTGTTTACATAATTTTTTTCCCCATAAAAAGGAGACAAGTGCCTCAGGAGAGAACTAAGGAACGTTTGTGTGATTTGCTTTGTTTGCAGATCCAATACAAAATGTAAAAGTAGACGCACAAATGTTAACTGCCAAAGAAGGTCATTCCTATAATTTAACATGCAGTACAAATGCACCTGCTGATTACATTTACTGGATGAAGAATGAGCAGCCACTGCATGAAAACAGCAGAACTGTTTTCCAGATGGATAACCAGACAGTCAACTTTGATCCAGTGGAGCGTTATCATGATGGAAACTACCAGTGCATGGCCATTAATGCTGTTTCAAAAGCGTTGAGCATGCCTTACATGCTCCTTGTCAACTGTGAGTATAATATTTAGAGATTAGATGAAATTGAATGACATGCTTTTAATGAACAATTCTTACATGAAAATGCATCGCCTTAAGCTTTGTATTGATTGTATGTAGTTGTTTAAAGATTCTTGCTGTCAGAGTCAACAATCTCCTTTTTCTTTGCAGATGGACCAGAAACACCCATCATTTATGGGCCAACGTTTGCTCAAACAGGACATCAAGCTGTCTTCAACTGTTCTGCCATGTCTGTGCCTCCCAGTCAGTTCTACTGGTGGTTCAATGGGTCCATAATAGCCAATACCTCAGTGTATACAACTGATCTTCTGTCTCCAAGTATGAGTGGAGCGTACACGTGTATGGCCATGAATAATGTGACAGGAAAGAACAGTACAACCACCGTGATGTTCACAGTCATTGGTATGAAAAGTTGAGAATGGGAAGAAATTGGATTAAATTAAATGCTAATTTGGTAGCACTTTTTAATACAGCCTACAATTTATGGTGTCATTTCCCAGCATTTACCATCTGATTTTTGTAACTGTAGGATATAAATTAGATCATATTTATCAGTTCCTAAGGATAGCTAAAATTTACATAGAATAGAACAGGGAAGAAAGAATTAGCAGTTCCAAAAAAAAAGAAACAGAATTGTGGGTGCTTTGGTGGCTAAGTTTTATTTTAGATGAATGAACATACAGTGTTTCTCCTTCTTATGATACATTTATACAGTATTGTTCAGGGTTTTTAGGCTAAAAATGACACCCTACATTCAGAAGAAGCACTTAGTAAATGCTAAGAATTGAAACTATGAATTACAAGCTGTATTCTAAACTATGACTGATTTTTGTTTGTTTGTTTGTTTGTTTGTTTCTTTCTTTCTTTGTTTGTTTGTTTGTTTCTTTCTTTCTTTCTTTCTTTCTTTCTTTCTTTCTTTCTTTCTTTCTTTCTGGGGGGTTGTTTGGTGCCTACAGAGGAAACTTTGCACATAAAATAAGACTCAAGAGCGGTTTTCTGTCATCTGCTCCATATTGCTAAAATTAGGAACATCTTATTTAAGAGTGTAATAATATTGTAAGTCCTTATTATACAAGTGTGCAATAATAATAAGTTTTCAGTTGATCAAAAACTGTGCAAAAAGACTCTAGCAGGGACTAGAAAGAAAGATTATATTTCTGCCATGGTGGTTACTTTCACTGGCTCTGTGTTTAAGAATCCATAATTGAATTTAAAATCCTTACATAGAAAGTCCTAAATGACTGGTCCCCATCATATCTTGAAGACATCACAGTACCATATTAACACAGTATACTGTAGCAATCTTCTCTATTGCAGGTTACTAGAGTTTCTAAAAATAGAATGGGAGGCAGAGCCTTGAGCTATCAGGCTCCACTTCTGTGGAACCAGCTCCCAGTTGGGATTAGGGGGACAGACACCCTCTCTATTTTTAAAAATAGGCTGAAAACTTTTCGTTTTGATAAAGGTTACTGTTAGGACTGGATCAAGTGACCCTGACTCATACTTTAGTTATGCTGCTACAGGCTGCTGGGGGGCTTCCTATTATGCACTGAACACTACTTCTCTACTTACTGCTTTTCACTTTTTATCCTTTCAAAGTCAGTGATGCATCTAATTACATTTTCCCTGCTCTCTCCCACAGTTTATATTTATTCATGTTTGTTACCACCATCGCCAAGGGCTTACACTTAGGGAATTATCAGTTCATTAGGGGACTCTCTAATATTGAAATGTTAAAAGGGAGTTGTTGTTGTTTTGTTTTTAATCTCATAACAGTATAAATCACCTTGAGATGACTGTTGTTATGAACTTGTACTATATAAATTAATCTGAACTGAATGAATTGTGGTGATTCAAAACAACACATTTCCATTAAACTATAAATGTTTTTCTCTAATATGAAGCATTATTATTTAAAATGTTCTATATTTCTGCCTAAAAATGACATAAGATTTCATCAGATTTTCACATAAGTCCTAAAATTTCAAAAAGAGAACCAAATTAAACAAATAATTATAAAAAATATTCATCTTGATCTTTTGTTTTGAGGAACCAAGTAACTGTTGTGTGGTTTGTTTTGTTTTCAGATCCAATAAAAAATGTAACCATAAATGCACCAGTAATGCCTGCCAAAGAAGGTTCTTCATACAGCTTAACATGCAGTGTAACTGGACCTGCTGATCACATTTACTGGATGAAGAATGGGGAGAGACTGCATGAAAACAACAGAACTGTTTTCTATATGAACCAGACAGTCTACTTTGGTCCAGTGGAGCATTATGATACTGGAAACTACCAGTGTATGGCTATTAATGCTGTTGGAAACATGACCAGCCCTCCTTACATACTTATTGTCAACTGTGAGTATATAATTCAAATAACATATGCTACTAAGTGATACATTTTTAATGGTGCATCACCTTAAATCAGGTAAATCCATTGTATTTACAGTTGCTGAAACATGGATTCTACTATAAAGGCCTTTACACACACCAAAATTCATGTGAATGTTTGGTGCGTTAAAAATATTTTTCGGACTTGCCTGTTCTTAATACAGCCCTTCACACCGACCGCGTCAACTCACAGGACAAATTTGCAGCATTGATTTTTTTGGATCAAGTTCGATTTTTCTGACTTTCGTAAGCGAATTAAGAGCTCTGACCAATCAGAGCACTGCATTTAGCAACATGTAAATTCATAGCCCAAAACACGCCCCGACACACTGAGTATACAGTGATATGGGAACAGTAAAATAATACAATTTTACCTCAGACACGCAGCTAGACGCTGCTCCAGGTCAGTCGGCTCTCTGAAATTATTCTCTGCCTCCTCAGATGTGATCCCAATTCTGCCAACAAGAGCTCAAACTGCCTCACTGACATCCTTAAATGTCTGTGAAAGCGGCCGTGATGCAGCTTCAACTCCGGGATCAAACCATGAAATTCTCATGAGAGTTGGATGAACGAAGAATCTGTTTCTTCATTCTCTTGTTTAGAAACATCAGGACCTCATCACATTGCTTGACGTTGACTGCATTTCTTTTCCCATAGTGTGTTTTATGAGGACAAATTATTCGCAAAAACACAACGCGTTCGGTGTGTAAAGGCCTTAAGGGTACACTCACACTGTGCACAATTGCCTTGTACTTTGCACCTAAGCACGATTGTCCAGCTGACCAGTCCACATTCCTCCACTGGTCTGCAGTCTGCAGTCACACTGCACTTAACAATCCATGCCACAGTACGTTTTAGTTTGTGACAGCATCTCACATGGATTTAAGATTTATTTACTTAATACAGCAATATCACAGAGGCAGCTGTCATTGAGAAAGCACTGGTGTCAAGGTGCTGTTCGCTTAACTGTAACTGTGCACAGCAGCAGTGATCATTTTAGTCAAACAAACAGGACTTTCAAGTTCCAACATGCTTGGGCATGGTACAGATCATTAAGTGTGAGTTCGTCCTCAAATTCTTGCTGTTGCTGAGACAACTATCCTCTTTTGCTGTTGCAGACGGACCAGAAACACCCATCATTTATGGGCCAGCTTTTGCTGAGAAAGGACGTCAAGCTGTTTTCAGGTGTTCTGCGGTGTCGGTGCCTCCCAGCCAGTTCTACTGGTGGTTCAATGGATCAATTGTTGCCAATACCTCAGTGTATACAACTAACCTATTGTCTTTCAACATGAGTGGAAACTACACCTGTATGGCCATGAATAATGTGACAGGAAAAAACAGTACAAACTACACAATGCTCACAGTCATTGGTATGAACACTTGAGAATTCAGGATGAATCTGATTGTTTGCAGCATGTGGCTCTGGAACTGATCAATGCAAATTTTTATCATGTTTTTAACATCAAAATATTTTATAGGAATGCACTCCAGTGATGATGCATTACACTTTTGTTTTTAATTCTTTGTGTTTTGTGTCTACAGAGGCCATAGAGTCAGTGAAGATCAAAAACAACACAATTCCAATAAATAATGCAAGCTTTGATCTCACCTGTGAGGTTATTGGGCCCTATGACACGATCTACTGGATGAAAGACAATATGGTACTCGGCATGAATGCCTCTTCTAATAACTCATATATGTCCTACAATATTGAAAGCAAAATGCTGCACTTCACTCCAGTGACAATGTACAGTGATGGGACATATCAGTGTGTTGCTACCAATAAGGCTGGTCGTCATGTGAGCCCCGGGTACAGGCTGCTGGTGAACTGTGAGTGTTTGTTGAAAACTGTTTTTTAGAAAATCTGTCATTTTATTTTCAAATATTGTATTTAATTGGTTTTTGGGCTTCTAAATGATTGCACTCATTCATCATTGGGCAAATCACATTTTGCATTTAGCACCTCAAATATTTACTCAGCAGCAATTGTCATGCATAGTTTATGTTTTAAAAAAAAAAAAAAGTCCTAAAAGAGTTTTGGTATCATTTCTTCTCACATGCTGCATGAATAATTGTGAATGTAGAGTGTAATTATGAGGATTTTGTGCCAAGGAAACACAATATTCATAATTTTACAGTATGTTATTCACACTAAATCTTTCTTTTTTCCAGATGGCCCACTGAGTCTGACCATTTCTCGTGCAAATGTGTTTATTCTTGTGACCCTGACCTGTGTGGCTGATTCTCGGCCAGATTGTGACTACTACTGGTTCTTTAACAATCTGACAACACCACTACTGAAAGGATCTGTTATCGTTTTCCCTGTAACCAAAGTGAATGAGGGAAATTACATATGCAAGGCATCAAACCCTGTGACTAACATCACAATGATCCAAAATATGACTGTCACAGGTAAATAAGCTTCTCATTTTTCCATAACAGGTTTCTTTAATGTTGTTGAGCAAGAGTTATTTTATTATAACTTCTGACCTCACGAGAAAATAGGAGTGAAACACACAAAACATTTTAACAGGTTAATTCCAAAATGCTTCTTTATACTGTAGAACACTTGAAAAGCTAGGATATTACTCGTTTTCATTAAGTTAAATCCCTGTCAGCATCGGTGATATACAATTTGCAAATGTCTTATGTGTATTTCTTTCTTCTCCACTCCTAACCTCATTTATCTTTACTTCTAATTATTTCCATCCCCAGCTCACGCCTCTACCATTCACTTCCCATACCAAGGCAGTTTGATGATGGTGGTTCTGTTTGCCTTGTCTACCCCCATGTTGTTCAACTGAGACTTCTACGCTTTCAAGTCTTCTGAAAACGAAAGGCCTCTTGCTCCATTTGCAGTTTTTGACAGCAATCTTCCTGTAAAATCATTAGGAAAATACTGTGTGGTCCATATTCTTAATTCTTAACATATAAGTTATTTCATTGGTACAATGCCTGCTTTGTTTGTGTATCTTAAATTATATACTTATCAGTAAATACTTTTGTTAATGTTAATTTTGTGGTCACTGTAATCATTCCCCTGAAGCCAGTTAAGTGAACTCACTTAAATGGGTTCACAAGGGGAAAGCATGTGAGTGTATTCCTCCTTACAAATTGTTATCACTCTGAACACTTAACCATATTAATCATATATTTAATATTATATAATGTGTATGTAGATGTATATTTTATTATACCTTGATTCACCTTACTATTAATAAAAAAAACACAACACATTTTGAGGAGCTTTATTGAATGGGATATTAAAATAATGTCATTGCTCTTATTCAGAAAGTTACAGTCAAATCAACATTCCAGTGATACAGTTTGATATACACTTTATTTTATTTGAATGCAAAGAAATATGAGTGGCAACAAGTCTCACAAAAGCATGCATGCGTAAGTATGGAGGGCTTCTTTATGTTGCTTATATGGGCACAGATGGGTTGATGGATTTGTTTCTTTGGCACCTCTTCTTATTCTTGCAGACTGCTTTAAATCCAGAAAGATAAAGCAATTGGACACAAAAAATAAAGATCGCATACTACAATAATTAAAAATCTGTCATTTCTATCTGTAATCACTTTAAGGCATGATAATAAAGTGAATACAATAATTTTCTTATCACTGATCTTTTTCATGATGTTTTTGCTTTATTATTTTATAAATCTCAGAAGTTATAGGTAACTTACATTTTCCAATCTTGCCATTGTGTCCAGTAGAATTCAAGCAGTGGCAGGTTTTGTTCACCGTACCAGGTCCCTTTCCTGTGTAGCGTAATGATAAAAGTAGTCGAATGGGTTTGAGGCTATACTTACATAAAAATGACTGCCACAATATTAACTCTATATATTTTAAATTCATAGATTCTTTGGTAGATGATCTGGTAAATTCTCATGTCACCTTTACAGGTACAGGGTCTTTTTTCCTGTCTTTGGATGACTGGATGTGCACTTGAAAGTAGTCCTCCAACAGCAGATCCTATAGCACAATTTATATAAAACTTAATTTAAAAGATTAATAATAATAATTAGAATAAAGTAAGTAATTTAGATACAAACCTGCAACTATTATTAATGAGCTGGTCTTGTCAAAATGTGTTTGGAAAATAATCTAACATACCGTCAGTGAATGCGCTGACGATCGGGGTCTGTTTGTTTGTCTCAGGAGCACCTTTAAAAAATGAAAAGCAAAATTAAAAAGAGAGAGCGAGACTAAAAGAGTATGCACAGGATACAAATTTTTTTTTTTTTAAATTTATCATACCATACCTTGGCTGTGATCAGTGAATATTACCAGCCCAAGAGCCAGCAGCAAAAGCACCCTGGGTCCCATCTTGGAGTAAAGACAGTACAATGCTGTGCGCTGAGGGAAAGAAATCCTGCACGTGCACCGACTTCAGTCCCAGAGGAGAAATGATGGGGTTGCTGTTTGAGCTCTATATAAAGGAGGGTGGTGATGAAATTTTATCTGTGGCACATTGATCAACTGCCTGAAAAAAATATTTTATGGTGGGTGACAGTGACTGACAGAATGATGTACATTTGCCAACAAATAGCAGTTCTGAGTAATGGCTTTTTGCTTTTAGAAAGCGAGATTCACATGATTACTGACATGCAGTAAAAGAGCATTTAAATGTCAGATTTGACCATTTTTTTAAAGTCTCAAGTCAAAATTACCTGACAGGACCTCATTACATCAATAGTCTATTATGTGATTATATTACATCATTAAGTGTGTCATATTTTTCACTGACTGATAAAAGTTGGTATCAATTATACTCTTTTAATAAAATGAATGGCTAACTGCTATCACTTCTGTCAGCACGACTGCAAGATACACCACAGTCAACATTAAATCATGTTTGCTAATGCCAGGAAGAACCGTAGGCACTCTGGTTTTGTTTCATGTGTGGTGAGTATTGGGGGGAAAAGCATCAGTTTCATGGTAAATTGGTGGTAAGGGCAAAGTTAGACTTGTTTGCCTTCCTCAAGTTTCTGAAACGTGGCTCTCTGCTCACAAAATATGCGTGAAATAGGAACAAAACCAGTCAAGCAAAAGCAATAAATCTCTTTTCACACATCTGACTATGTATGTGCACTCTTGATGAACCCAACACCTAAAAATGTAGCTCTGCATCAGTGGTACTCAGCACACAGACCAATTAATCAATCAACGGACACTGGGAACATCTTGTTTTGATATTTAATGCATTTCTTTCATCACTTACACAGTTGGCCATCCTTTTGTTCATGTAATGTAGGACAATACGTGCCTGAAAGGCTCAGAAGCATGTTAGTGTGAAGTAAAGCCTTTAAATGTTTGAAGGAGCCATTACAAAAGATTTAACTAAAAGCACAAACATCTAGATGTATCATCACAGCTCTCAGCCTACTCAAATACATCTGTGTTTGCAACAAAACAGTCTCTCACATGACACTCTGTTGCTGCTGTAATAGATATAGGAAAAAGACACAAGGGCATTAATGAGATAACATGATACGATGGGAAGCAAATAAACTGTAATGGTTGTTTGCAAGAGCAGACAAGCACAGGAAAAAAAAAAAAAAGCTTTGGTCCTTCAAATTAACACTTACAAAAAAACAAAAAAGAAACAACAACAAAAACACATCAGACATCACAATAAAGCTATTGCCAAATAAAGGTAAACCTGCAGAACACAGTGAAATTGAAATGATTTACAGGGATTTTATTAGGGCAGTTCCTGTATCTTGTTTACAGGCATATTTTGGCTTAAACCTGATATATCCCATGTCCTTTTCCAACAAGCCCCTGTTCCAATCGCTCCAGAGAGTGCAACCTGTGTTTGAAGGATTCATGATAGCTGTACCTAAAGGGCTAAGATCTGCAGCACAGCAAGCCTTTAAAGAGGCACTGCATTTGGTGTTTTAACTTACAAAATTATTAGAATATAAAGCTGCTGCCTAATTGTGAGCTTTATTCATGATTACTGAACATCTGGACTGATGAGTGTTCTAACAGCCATCTCTTCAGGTATCGTTTAATGGGCCCATTATGGTCGCCGCACTGGTCATGTTGCTTGCAGTGATATCACCACAGCCCTATCACCATTAATACCGGTGCCTAGGGCACAGTTACCTGCTGCCATATTCACCTGAATAGGTGTAGCCACTCAGACAAAAACGACACATCAGCACTGGTATAGGAGTAGAAGAAGCTGAAACCAGAAGCAAAATCGAATGTTTTCTCCAAAAAGTCTCATCTTTCCCAGCTGTTCCAGCAATCTCCCTATATATAATTTGGGAGTCGCCAGCCACATATGGAAACACCACCAAAAGCACGGCTTGCACCAGTGGGTGGGACATCACTTTTAGCGAGCAGGTCCATTCACAAAGGTGAGAAGGGCAAGCATAATCGGTCCATTATTATTCTGTTAAATCACAGGGCCCTTGGATGACACACAAAATTACCCAG
Source organism: Pterophyllum scalare (assembly GCA_024447675.2). Classification (NCBI taxonomy): domain Eukaryota; kingdom Metazoa; phylum Chordata; class Actinopteri; order Cichliformes; family Cichlidae; genus Pterophyllum; species Pterophyllum scalare. Next base: position 23,893 of record JAMQGT020001067.1, on the reverse strand, counting down.
CTGTATTCATTCTTTGTGTCAGAAGCTAGTGGAACAGGTGCAAATTGGGAAATGGAAGTAGGACTTTGTCATGTCATACAAACAAAAACCATATGGTCACATTGTCTTTAACAGTGGTCACCAACCCAAGCCATGAAGAAGTCTTCCACAAATAGTTTATGTAGCTCTTAATAACTGATTCTATCCATCATTACACATCTTAGTAATATAAGTGCAATGCTTTCTGGAAACAGGGACAAGGACCACTATAGTAGTGTGATTTTGTGACCTAGCTGCTCAGTTGTCGGCAGGTTCACCTAGCAGGGCCTTGAGATGAGCGTGCAGGGGTTCACATACAGCCTGGTATCCTTTAGGGGTCAGGTGAAGGTAGTCGTACATGTCCTGGTGAGAAATGCTACCATTGGAGTGGACAAATCCAGGGTCCACATTGAGGAAGGAGGCGTGAGAAAGAGATGATAAGGCCTCCTTTACTAACTCATTAACCTTGGCATTTCGCTCCCGTAGAGGGTTTGGCATTTTTCCTCTAGGCAGTATACTCTGGAAAACAAACATTAGCATATTTATTTTTAAATATTTCATATGAGGAAAATTTGGCTCAATCAGATATCACTTAGTCATCTACATTTGCTGAATGTCCAATTATATTTGTGTCCCCAAGACACAAACGCTAATAACAGTTATACCTCAGAGCTCTGAAACAAGTACAGTCCCCCCCCCCAACACTCACCTGACTGAGTAGAGATTCTGCTGCTTTATTTTAAATGGCATCAGGCCTGATTATACACCATTTAGCATGAAACCTTTAAACAGCCCAAAATATCCAGAGTTAATCTAATTTTGGTTTATTTCATTGGGTTTTTATTTTCATTAAGTGGCTTCTAAAGTGGGTTTGCTTGTTTCAGATTAGTTTTCTTTAGTTTCAATATCAGACTTTTTAATTACTCAAATATGAGTCAGGGGCAAAATTTAAGAAGTTTAGAATAGGTATTAGAACACAAATAACACTTTATAAATGCACTTAATTCATCCCAGTCTCAAGAAACATATGCAGCAAAGCCTCATCAGGCAGGCTCTGTTGACAAATGTGACCAAATTAGCAAAGACTCGAGATAAAGATATTTCCTCTGTATTTTAATTTAATATTAGTTTTGTAGATTCACAAAATCATTCCACTTAGCTTTCAGTATTTTTTTTTTCCAAAAGTATAGTTTTATTTTAGGTAACTGAAATGTTTACCGCACCTAGTTTATTGCCTTTTCTGCTCTATGCAGACTCACATACTTATTAAAAAGCACACGAGTCTGTGGAGAATGTGCTGCACTGTGTTTCCATAAGGGCCTCAGAACACAGTAGCTCCTAGCCTTTACTCTTATGAGCAATGGTTTAGATATAAAGAGCTTAAACAGTCTATGAAGATGTGTCCATAACTTTATACTTTGCTTCATTTCAAATAGCTAAGATGCTGCTAAAAGGGGTGATATCACTCTGTAGTTTGATGGTTGAACTAACTTCATTAGTCATTTTCAACAAACATGCAGGTGAGCAGATTGACACCTCATATAAGGCATGCATTAGGAAACGAAAAAAAACAACAAAAAACACAAAACCTACAAGTACAAGCGTGTGGGCACTGGGAAGCTTATTCTTGATAACTTGGATAATAGCCAAGATGCCTCCGCAGATCTGTTCGGAAGTGTGACCATGATTGTTCGTGCCAACCCACAGCACTACAACCTGTAACAACAAAAGACAAGGCAATGCATGACTGAACACATGTCGCTGGTAGTTTGGCGTCAATGCACCTGGAAGTGGGATTTTAGCATCAAGTTGAACACAATCAGTCTTTTGTGTGAAAAAACAGGCATGATCATGTTCTCTATTTCTGGCACTGTTTTGAACCTTTGGGCTGATGTTATCCAGTTCACCGTTGCTCAGTCTCCACAGCACATGTTGTGTTGCATCACCACCCACCCCAAAGTTAAGGCAATGCAGTGGCGAGAACAACTGACGCCATATCTGCAGACAATCCACAACAATAATGTATTCACATGTTGAACACCACATTTGCATACTGTAAAAATATAAATCAGTTACATAACAGACATATATATATATGAATACAATCTTTGTTTTACCCCAAACTCGTGCATGAGCTGAACAAGAGAGTCTCCAACAAACAGGACATCAGGTTCTTTATCTTTGCTGTCGGACACAAACCGGTTGTGCTACAAAGAGAAAAGATGTAGGCTTTTAGATTTTTTTACTACGGTACAAACCATTGCACAGCATCCAGACACATAAGAGAGATACTGCACTCAAGAAAAAACACAAACTTCATAACAACACAGATGGGGATATGTGGGGAAAAAAGACTTTAAAACCTAATTTGTAGAAAAACCTGAATCAAAAATCAAATGAAATCAAAATGGAGTGGTTTATCTATGCGTTTCTTTTAATGTTCTGGTGACCACTTAAGTTAAGAGTTTAATTTGAGACAGACTATTAAAGGACTACCAAGTGGCAAGACTTGTTTCAACAAGGACTCTTGGATATAACTCCAGTGATATAATTTGACCTTTACATGAAAGGTACAGGCACACAAAAATGTATTTGACATGCTTTGTTATGTAGATAGACAAAAAAGGAGTGTATTTACATCAAAGATTTTAATCAGTGGATGAAATATCTATGCATATCCCCACGTGTCTGGAAAAATAGTAATTTACAGAGACTTTTTCTCTCTTTTATAAATTAACTGCAAAATTGCATGCCCATAACATCAGACTTTATTTTTAATTTATTATTCAGCTCTTAATAATTTATGAAAGGGCCATTATCACAGCAATATGCACTACAATATGTCGGTAGCTGATTCTTTTCAACTATGAAGCCTCCCTTTATGTTCAATCATCGTAACATAAATCATCAGCGACAATGCAAACATAATAATATAACACTGCAGCTTTTTAAAACCTACAAATAATATAAAACTCACACACCAAAGACATCCATCGTCCATCTCCCTGCGTGTCTTCACAGGGAGTGGGTGTGGCGGCTGGGTTTGGTTCTCCTGCACTCATTCTGCTCTACCTGTGTTGGAAAATAGTCACGTTGAGTTCTTCACACTTTCAGCAATGTAAATAAATCAATTAGTCAATAGCCCATAGTTCTGCTCCCTTGAGAAATCTGTGGAGGCTAACAGTTAGCCAAAATAGCTAGCTGTACTTGCTGAAACACAATACAGATGTAGTTTAACACAGATAACAGACATTGTGAAATTAAAAAGGCCTGTTCTCTGCAGAATGGAAAAGGGCAGAGCTTTAAATAACGACTGCATTAAGAGATATTACTTAACATATCCTACCACTAAATCAAAAATACTGTTGTCTCCCGTTTCACTTTCCGGAAGTAGAGGTTCAGTATAGTTGCGTGTACCATTATCATCAGTGGTCAACAACATATATAATTTTATATATTTCTTAATTTTCCGACGTTTACGTATTTAAATTGAGGTTTAAAACACATGATATGAAAAAATCACAAAAAGGACTATAAAAGTGGAAAAAATATAGCAGCGATGATGCGGTCTCACCCCCCTCGTCCGTGTGAATGGATTCGCCCTGCTTGTTAGTTTTCTTGGGAGATACTGCTGCGCGAAGGAACGCAACGGCTGCGTGTTCCCGAGCAACGAAACTTTTAAAGTGCGGTAAAATAAAGCACCTGTGTGCGGCTTTGGTAAGCAGAAATTATGTTACTTAACGATTTTTCTTTTCATAGAAATGTTTCTTCAATATTTACGGCTTTTGCTGCTTTACATATTACATATTCAAGTTGGAGATAGTTGTGTTTCTAAGCAGCTACAGCTTTGACTTCATACAAGTGTACTTAAATTACACCTGATGATGGCAGGTGTTTGCTAACTTTCTGGTAAGCTTGATGATGATAATCCAAATGCCAGGTTTGTGAAACAGCGTTATTACTGTTTATTTCCAGTTAGTTTTCTTAGTGAGTTTGCTGGATTGAGTTCAATTTCCATTTAGTTATTAGGTTCAGTATTAGTTCTAGCTCTGGGGTCAGCCATCCAAAGCAACGGACAGTGCGCAAGAGAGGTGAAGAAGAGAGTGCCGTGGAGCGGGTGGAAACGAGTGTCGGAGGTGATTTGTGACAGAAGAATAGCAGCAAGGGTCTGAGCTGCAAAGGCCCATCCGCTCAGTGTCCTCCTCAGTCACGCTGGCCACCACAAATGCTGCAGAGGCGCAAAACTACAGTGAAACGAATAATTAACCTGATCTCGCACTGCAGTATTATCGGCGAGATGGGTGTTTGTCATTACCAAACCGTATGAATCAGTGTAACTTATAGTTGAAGGGTATCAGTAGAGTTCAGCTGAGGGGGCACATTGACTTTATTGGATGGGCCTGGACTCCCCCCCCGTTGAATAAAATTGTTTTTAGTTTAATTAAGTGTGATGTGATATGGTGTGAAGCAGCATTGTGTACCTAAGGGTCACATTTTCATTCACTTTAATTAAATCTTCACTAATTTGCTTTAAATTCTAGTAGGAGAGTTTATCTCATTGAGGTGCAGCAACACACTGGGGATCTTATCGAGCTTCCTCTGCTAACTCTGGTTATTTTTCTACAGAATACCACACAGCATGAGCCACATGTGTGGCAGGGCCTTATCAGAAAAAATAAAAGGCTTTAAAATTTTCAACAAGAAATCAAAAACCAATCAAAAGTGCTGCTCTGCAAAAAGAGTCAGTGTACACTCCAAATATTCAAAGCATTATAATGAGGGGACAGATGAGGGGAACAAAATGAAACGACTGAAGACCTGCAAAGAGAGGAGTCAGATGAAAGGTGGCTGGAAAGAGACCTCAAAGATCAAGTCACACAAGCATCACTGCCTTTGCCAAAGCAATGTAAACATGGCACATTTGCATAACTGCTGTCATGCTTGTTGTCATTCTTCAAAGAGAAGGCCACTATTTCCAAGTGTTGTTCCTTCTGCGCAGGAGCCCAGTATCATCACAGACAGCCGCTTGACAAGACACCATGGCCTGTTTAACCATGAAGTGAAGTCCGTTGATACTGAACGTTTGCTAAGTGAGCAGCAAAACCTGGAGGAAAATGAACAAATAAAAGAAAAGAGGACTGCTATTTCACATTTATCTTCAACATCTCACAGTTCTCCTCCACTCTCCAGTGATGATTTGTTGAGGGATGATACAGATGTTATGTCATTTAGGAAAAAAGCAGACCCTGCTTCAAAAGACCACACTGACTGCCAAGAGAAGGAAAAGAAAAACCTGCAGTTTGATACACAGCAATCAGATGTTACACCAGGGCAGAGACCACAAACAACAACTTGCTCTTTCATGTGAAAGTTTTCAAAGCAGCCGCTTGTCTAAACACAGCTTCCTCAATGTAGTAACTACCAAAACCAAGAGGCACGTGCCATGTCTGAAAACAGAGAATCACTGCTGACTCCTATTGTTGATGGAGACAATATGAAGGATTTAAATGCAAACAAAAAGAAACATGTAATTTCTACCCCTGAGCAAACCCCAGAGATCCAGGAGCTTCCCGTCCAGCAGATACAAAGTCATGGTCTCAGCACAAGCCCATTTAAACTCTTCAGCTCACCCACTAATGACAGCTGTCATGTACAGGACAGAAGGCAAGATCCAGAATACGTAACTAAGTCTGTCAGAGCAGTGGCAGCACGGTTGTGTGATCGCCTGAAGCTCCCATTGATGAGGAGGAGAAACCTGCTGTCAGAGAGCAGGGAGGTACTGCTGAACTCTCTGCAAGAGAGGCATGGACCCTGGCTTCAAGAGAACCTCCTTAGGGTGCAGCAACGTCTAAGCTTTGCTTTGCATCCGAGAAATAAAGTTCAAAAGCCAGCCAGGATAAATGAAGAGGAACTCTTTCCTGCAGGTAAGCACTGAAATACACTTTCCCATAACAAAATGGAATATGATGATTTGTTCAAGATGACTACACGTCACAACTCAGTTTTTATCTGATAATGTGTAATGTCTGCAATTTGACCACAGTTACCCTGGATGACATGGTAATAATTTTAACCCTGTAAGTTCCAGCTGTTTAGTATTATATATTAATATCAACTTTTGGGTACTTCTATATTGGAATTATATGACTAGTAAAGTATAAAAGTATTTGTTAATAATATATTTGAAAGTCAATTTTAAGAAATATTTAAGTTCTTACATTCTTAATTTTTTTTTTATGATAGCATGAACCTTTATTCTGTGCCTTATGTTTTTAAGTCCTTAGTCCTTCATAATAGATTAAACTAAGGGTAATTGTGTCTCCTGCATCCTCACACACAGTATTTTGTGTCCTCATGCATATGATAGAAACACAACTTAAATACACCACTCAACCCCCCCCCAAACATTGAATCACTGAGATAACACATAGGTCCTTTTGTCCATGCCCATAATTTTCTGAGGTTGAAGAAGTTGAACTAAAATAACTTTCATTTAATGGTCATGTTTATTTTTTGTAATGAGAGAGTGTGCTATTTGTCAGGTAGGTGATAATGAGGGAATTGAGGGATTGATAGTCAAAAGTTATTCTTACTGAAACAAATGAGAATGAGATATGGCCAAAAATATATTGTGAAAGGGAGTTTCCCGTGTTAAATTCAAGTAGCCTGCAAATCCAGCATCTAGATCGGATTCTGATGGCATTCGGTGTGGCACTAATTCTTGGCCCTCCATAACTGTGTACCAAATATAAGATAAATACAATTGGCCAGTAGGTTTTGAGGGAGATGTTATTACTATTTTTATTTATTTATTTATTTTAAATGTTGTCCAATGTTAAAGAGAGGGATTCCCCCCCCCAGTTTTTCTGGATTTTTTTTTAAAACATTGACCTTGACCTAGTTATGGTATAAAAAAAAAGAAAAAAAGAAATCAGGTGATCTAGGGGTCACTGGACATCTTTTGTGCACATTTGGTATGAATCAGACTAGTAGTTTTGCTGCAATACTGTCAATAAACAAACAGAAAATCATACCAAAAACAATACCCTGTTCCCCCCTCTGGGGGTGGAGCAATAGTACTACACAAAGTGTTTCCCCTAGGCCGATCACTAGGCTGACCACTACCTCTGCCTACATCACATTTTCTCCCCATTTCACCTAGTGTCGTTTTGATGTCATGTACTAAAGAAACTGAAACATTTATGGCTGTTCTCCTCAACCTTTAAGATGAAGTGCAGGTTAAAGCCACTCACGTGTTTTTTGGGTGGTTGGTAACTTTGGCAGAAAGCTGCTCCAGCTAGGACTGGCTTCTTTGCCACCAGACTTACAGATGTTTAGTGTCAGTCTGCATCTGTCCATTAGACTAATTAACACTTGTTGCACTTAAATTAGTTGTCATCAGTTCAGCACTGTTTTCTCTTCTACTCTTTGTGGCAGCCCTTCCCTCTCTGTCAAACATGTGCAAACACAGTTACAGAAGGGAAGTGAAACCATGATAGAAGCTACTTTTTCTTCTAAAAGCACGACTGCATTTAATATGATTCCTCCTGTGCAGAAACATTTTAAAGGTTTATTTAATGTTAATCACTTTGAACAAACATTTCTACTGTTAAAACAAATAAATGTTTTTCTGAAGTCCATGTAATTTGATGAATATGACGAGGAAAATTTAGCTTTTTATAAACACTTGTGTCTTGCTTAAAGACAGATTAAAAATGCAAACCTATCCTTAGAAGTAATTCTTTTTCTCAGATGAATTCATGTTCAATGAAGAGAGTACAGAAAACGCACAAACCAACAATTTAGTTTTACATCAATTTTTGTGGTTATTTAAAAAAAACAAAAAACAGAACTAAGCACAACTTACCTACAGTTTTTTGAGTTTTGTTTCCTTATTTTTAGACATGCCTGTCAAAATGTCAGGAAATAGACATTTTAAGTGGAAGCCCAGTCCGCATCCACACCTCAGTCAGAAACAGGTAAGGTCCACAGTTGTTTTCTGATACCTTTGGTAATCTTCAGATAATTTAACATTCTCTGATAATAATGATTCCTTGTTTTAATTGTCAAGGCTGCTGAGTGGTTGACGAGCCCTATGGATACCTCTGTCAGTATTTCCGATAATATACTCAGACCAAGTTTGTCTCCTCAGTTGTATGTAGATTTTGACCCCTGTGGAGATTCAGAAAGTAATTTGTTTACCTTCTCTACCACCCTATGCCAGAGAGAAAAGGCCTCAGTGCCTGAGGACTGGGAAGTGTGTTTCAACAGGTCAAAGAGCAAAAAATCGCCTATGTTTGATTCATTTGAAAAATGCTTCATGGACTACACCAGACCAATTGGACAGAGGAGCCCAGGATATTCTGACATCAATATCCAGCCCTCTTTTTCTTATCAAGATAGACATGCAGGAAAGCCAATGTTCTTTGCCCAGCAGGAAGACCTATTGGGAACTGACAGGTACTCATGTGCTCCCTCCTTTCCTGCCCAAAGTCACCATCAGAGCAATCGTTTCCAACCTTTGAGCCACTTCAGTCACCATTCAGCTTGCCCTCCCCTGAAATCCCACAACACTGACATGATGTACTACCCTCCATCTTATATGCTTGAGAGAGATCCTGCACCTTCCCTTTCTGCTTTCCCAAGCCCTGAGCACTGGTCCTTCCCTCCTATGAGGTTGTACTAATGTGTGGTAAAGCTCTGCATAGAGCCATGGCAATTGACATTTCTATGACTGACTGAAGTACAATTCTTCCTTTGTGCCATAAAGCTTTTTGTTTAGTCAGTTAAAAAAAGTTCCCATATTTTAATAAAGCCATAGCATTAAATGTAGATGTAATAGCTGTCATCTCAAGAGTAACCTCTTTCTTTTATTGTCCCATTTATGCTGAGTTAAAGAACCACACAGCTATGCATCATTTACATCTTTTGAAGCATTTTTTATTTTGCACTACTGTTCATTAAAAACACAAATGTTATTAATGGAATATTCTTTACAGAGCAATAAACTTAGTCAAAGATGTTGTGAAAACTGCAATTTTGTGCATTTATTTAACTGCAAAAGGGTCATTTGTAGAAATTGTATGCATGCATATATAAATTCTATATCAAACATCAAAAAATATAAAATTAAATAGTTCAAGATAAATGACTTACATGAATGCTTATTCAGGCTTGTATAAACATTACATTTATAATGCATTACATTGTACATTTACAACATATTTTCATCCCACAAAAATTAACAAACTCAAAGTTTAATTGAGTAAACCCACAAATCATATTCTCTTAAGGCTGCAAGTAAACCTTTTCATCAAATGTCTCATCCTCAAAGTGTTCCGCTTCTTTGCTTTCACGAGTTATGTAACTTTCTTCTGTTTCTATTCTGTTACCCGTTTTTATTGCTCTGCGTAGCTGATTCCAGAACAGTTCTTGGGCCTGCATTGGGTTATTACAGTGTGAACCAGGCCACTGGAGATACGTCTTTTTTAACATAACTTTCCTCATGCGATGATACGACGACAGCTGCCTCTCAGAGATTGGCTCCAGAAACACGAGCAGAAGAACATCTCTGTGCTCATCGAAGAGTCTGTAACTGGCAAGCTGGATTTCCAGAGAACACCACTCACTGCGTAGGAAATTCCTGCTCACCACACAAATAGTTTTCCGGCTGCTGTATACAGCAGAGACAATGTTGTCCACAATATCACGGCCCAGCTCAAAGTCCCTGTGATGCAGGCAAAGCTTAAAAGATGATCCACTTCCTTCCAAGTTGGGTAGCAATTGATCCATGACCCACTGTTCATCAGATGAGTTATAGGAAATAAATGCATCATATTTCACAGTTCTCCTCCTCGTCTCTGAGTCTGCTCCACTGCTCACTAAACCAAGCACGGAACACATAGTAGCTGTACTTCATTTTCCAGTAGAGTTTAACATAAAGTAAAGGAATGACTGTAAACAAGAAGATTACAGCTGCTGTGCTAAAAAACAAGTACATTCCTACATTTATGTAACAAACTTTAGTGTCAAAATTGTGAAATTTGAGTTTTGAATTGTGTTGGCATGACAGATTGTAAAGGTAGACCACCTGAACGTATGTGTTATTCTTTGTGTACTTTTGCAGAGGACTGTTGTCGCAGGTACAGCTTAGAGGAATATCACGTATGTCGAGGTAGCGGAGCTTGGGTAGAGACTCTAGTGCATCTACAGGAATAGTCTGCATGACATTGCGATTGAGCTGCAGTGAATGTAGCTCTGTAAGATTCCCAAAAACCTCCTTAGAGAAGTTCTGAATGCCCATATTTTCTGCAGCTAATCTGGTCAGATTTCTGAGATTTTTAAAGACCCCTGGTTGTAATTTTGTGACCCCAACACAACAGTTATCCAGTGTGAGGAAGCGTAAGCCTGTTAGATCATCAAAGGTATCAGGAGCAAGATGATGCAAGTTATTGTTGGTGAGATACAGAGACTTCAGTGAGTAGAGGCCACGTAGTAACTTGTGTGGTAAAACAATGAGCCCATAAGGCTGCTGCCCACCTAATTTCAGATCACTCAGTCTGCTGAGATTCATAAATGGTGAATCGTGATTTTCTGTTAGGAAGTGAATCAGATTACGTTGTAAATCCAGTACAGTGAGCGTGTCCTGAAATGCCCGATATAGGGAAGAGTCGATTTGTTTGAGTTGGTTTCCATCTAAATAGAGCTTGGACAACCTTTGTAGTCCATCAAGACCCAATGGCTGAAAGTGAGTAATCTTATTACCTCCAAGGTCCAAAGTATTCAACATTTTCAGGTTGAAAAAGGTCCTATCAAAAATGACAGAAATGCGATTGTTGCGAAGGTCAAGGATTTGCAATCTGATCAGATCTTCAAATGTGACATTGAACAAATCAGTTAAGAGGTTATTGTCTAAACGAAGTATCTCAAGCTTTGTTAGCCCTTTGAGAGCATGGTGGTGGAGAAAAGCAATACTGTTTATGTTAAGTTGTAGCGTCTTGATATTTGGGGTATGATAGAAAGCATAAGGATCAACTCTTAAGATGCGATTGTAACGATAATCCAGTTTTTCCAATTTTTTTATAAAAAGTGTTTTTTGTGCGTTACAGGATTTGAGAATGTTGAGATGGTTATGCTCTGCTTTGAACTCTTTTATAAATGTATGTCTTTTGAGAAACTCAAGGCAGTTTGTGCTCTTTAGGTTGTTCTGGGATAGATCCAAAGCCCCTGTGATGTTAGGACAATAAGACAGTGTTTTGTTTGTAAGAGTCCTAATCCCATTATTAGTCAGATTCAGATTTTGAATTGCTCTCAGCCTTTTTTTCAACGATGTGCATAATTCCTTGAGCATTCTGTCATCCTTCAGACCTGTACCAGAGAAATCGACATGATTTGCAGTGACGTTGCTAATGTTTAAAAACTCCACTATTGTTATATTTGTTGAACACAAATGCAGATAACTTATACGTTTCAAATCCACTTGATCAAAAGCCTTTGTAGAGAGTCTAGAATTGTATGACAAATCTAAGATGTTGATAAAGCTGAGAAATGAAGGTTTACATCCCAGTGTGTATAGATTATTTTTGCAAACATACAAATCAGTGAGAGACTGGGGCAGTGACACATTTGAGTGTCTGAGAGAGGTTAAATTGTTAAAGCAAAGATCTAGTATCCTCAGATTTGTCAGATGTGACACAGACTTAACAATGACTGAGAAATCTGTCAGAAAGTTTTGCCTCATATTTAAAGTGTCTAGCTTTAGAACCGATGAGAAAATGTCCTCAGGGAGATGCTTCAATATGTTGTAACTCATGGAGAGGTAGGTGAGATTGTGCAGATCCTTAAACAGAGAAGGGCCGAGCTTTGATATGTTGTTGAATGCCATATTTAGAGTCTTCAGTTGATCCAAGCCTTGGAAAGCTAACTGATCAATGGTTGTCAAGGCGTTATCAATACTGAGGTGCTGAAGGTCCACTAGCTTATTAAAGCTGTTGTTAGGAAGGTGCTTCAGAGGAGTTTGTAAGATGGTGAGATTGATGACAGATGGTGGCAGGTCTCCAATAATAGCAAATATATTTCTTGCCTTTCGATGACTGCAACTGAAAGTTCTTCCATCAGAATCTGTGTCTTCAATGCAGTTTCTAAAGCCATAACCATGGATGAGCTGAACAGCTGCAATCACAGCTGTAAATGACAGCAGCTGATGAGTTATGCTTCTCATTTTGCCTTGTTGCTGTGCTGCGAGAAAAAGTCCTTTAAATAACTTCTCAGTTTCTTTGTCGGTTTGGTTTGTTTAAATATGTTGAAAATGTTTGCAAGGCCTCTAGGTGGTTCATCAGTTGAATGTGGTACAGGAGTCTGCAAACAAACGACATTTTACTTTAGGTATGTTCTATGCCACACATGTTCTCAGCTTTCAGCTCTGAAAATCTGAAATGACCATTTAAACATTACAAGAAAGTAAACTCACAAAATAGCAATTCATATCTGAAACAGAGTACAAGTTTCTGGCACAATTTCACCTTCTTCCAAGATGCACAGAGAAGAGAATAAAGTCTGAAGAGGTTGAAGCTCCAGCAATACTTGTAGTATACAGAACAACTCAATGTGGCATCCAGACAATGTTGATGTCTCCAAACTCAAACATCATTCAAATAATGAAGTTGTTTTATGTGCTACAAGTGTGCTGAAATTTTAATGTCTACCCCCCCCACACACACACACCCGAAAAAGTATAATTTGGCAGAAATACACAATCAATATTTGTATCAATGTATCAGATATCTGATGAACACAGTGCCTTAAAAATTAAGCTCTCACATTTTAATTTAAGCGTTCTATTTTCACAATTACTTATTTTTTTGCTAACCCAACTTGTTCTTATTACTGTTAGTGTGCCTTACCAGAGATGGCTGCAAGTCTCCTGCAATAGCCTCAGCATCAAAGCATCTTCTATTCTTGAGGTCTTAGTGTGTCAACAATTAAATTTATAGGACAAGGATAACTTCCCCTTTTGTATTGTTTTCATATCCCTTTTCACTGTAAATGTATGTTTGACCTCCTCCTACTCTTTAGGGTTTCTATCACGTCATTGCAGTAACTAAAAATGTGCAATGAAATACTTGACACACACATGTGTGCTATATGTAAGCATAGCAGCAGGAAGAGTTCTGCTATCTGTTCTTCTTCTTTAATAATCCTTTACAGCTAATGCTGTGTTAAACTATTTAATCACAACACATTAATTCCAATTGTTTAATTGAAATACTGTTGTTGAATGAATATACAATCAGCAGTCAGACATTTATAAATTAGTCATTTAACACAATTTATTAAATATTCTTTACAATGAAAAATATGGAATGTATACACGATGTACATCATTGAATTGTATTGTAGGTAGAAAAACAGTTCTTATGAACTGGCAAGCTAGTTGATTTTTAAGTGCTATTAAGTGAAAAGCCATTGGTGCTGTAAATGCCACCATTTCCTTCTTCGTTCTTTCGCTGGTTTGTGGCATAAAGACGATGTCAGCACAATGAGTCGCTGTTGAACTTTGGGTGAAAAATCTGTTTTGTCAGCGTGGTTCCAAGTCTCCAAGCTAACAGCTCAGATATAACAGATATAGTATGTAATACACTATAACAGTGTAGAATAATAAAGCAAAAACAAAAAAAATGTCAGTTCAGTCCAATAACCAGACTTTTATTCTTTAGCTTCAGTTAATTATGTCTATGCCAACCCCCCCCCCACAAAAAAAGAAAAAAAAAATTAAATACAGACATTGAAGAAATATATTTTACTTTGTGGTATGACAGTGTCGTATAATGTCATATAAATTTTCAGTTTCCTCTCATCTTCTGCTCACGTGCCATCTGACACAATCCACATGCAGGAATGCAAGCCATGACTAACCAGTCTTTGCACACAGAGCCCTGAGGGAAAGCACAGTTACAGTAAACATCAGACGTCATATTTTTGTTCACAGGCCAATATTTAGAGTGTTGTCATTTTTTAAATAGAAAACAGCACTCTATTTTCATCATGATGAGAATTATAGTTTCATGTTCTAATAAGTGATTAGACATCTTTAGCACACTTACACCAATGTTGTATCTGTGGCGTATGCTTGTCCGTAAAGCAATCATGGCTCCAGGGAGGCAGGGCAGGCAGCAGCATTCATCGCTGTTCTGGGCCACCTTACAGGCCAGGATGCAGGGAATAAATGTTCCACAAACACCTGGAAGTGAGAGATGTATTGTCATATTTCTGTTCATATTGCACTGCTGGTAAACTTCAACATGTGCCCACAAAATGCTCCCACAAAACCCATGTCGACACGTACAGATGCCGCAGTCTTCACAGCAGTCACACACACTTGTACTCCACTCTGACGATCCAGAGGACACAGTGTACTGTGTGACGGTGACCTGAGGTTGTAAGTTTATCACGTTTGGCTGGAATTCCATAGCTGCAAGTAGAAGAAAAGACACCTACAGTAAGAGAGTCGGTTTAACATGAGTTTAACATGAAGGTCATCGACTTTACTAGTTTACGTCTTGGTTTGTAAGCCTTTTGAGACACTTTTGCACCTGTTTTTCCTCATAATAAATGTTATATGTCCAGACCTGTGTTGTAAAAGCTTCTCAAGATCTTAATTCCAACCGAAAGCAATTTTATCTTTCTTGATTAACAGTTTACTCCAAATCACATAGAAATGCATTCAATTTGTACAATGAGTTGGAGTATCTAAAATTAAACTAAACAAAATTTGCTTATATATATATATTATATTTTACCTCTAGAAGTTAGTATCTGGCTCCTGAAAGCAAGGTCAGCTGTTGAAGACTGATGGGGTTGTGATCACAGCTCTTATACCCAGCGTCACAGTAGGCGTATATTTGGAGTCGAGTTTCTATGCTGATATGAGATGGCAAACAACGACCATGTAAGCAGGCCTAAATGTCTTGTAGCAGAAAAACTCAAATGTTTAGTTTTTGGGCGTATAACAGCTTTGAAAAAGGGTGCACCTAGCATGATGCATTCTTTATCGCATAATAGCAAATGAGGGACAAAGAAGGGCACTTGTAGTTTTATATATCATCCAGTCTTTGACTTCATGGTAGGTGTGGTGTGTGTACATAACAAGCAATCAGCTCTGTGGACTGAAAAAAGAATGAACTCTGATGCTAAAGCACATACTGTGTTCACTACAAAATGTGACTCTGGCACTCCATATGTACCAGTGAGTCAAGAAATCATTAATAAATATCACTTAATACATTCATTCTGGTGTTATACAATTTATTACAGTGTTACTGACTTTTATTCACAATACATCTTACTCCTGTTCTTTCAGGGTTCCATATGTACGAGTGGGTCCACTTATTTTTTTCCTAATCAAAAATATAATAAATATTCACTTACAGTACTTCAGTTGGCTTGATGATGAATTGTGGTAATAAAAAACCGGGGTAAAAGATTACAAGATTGTCTCCTCACTACAGCACTGACAAGTTTATTTTTTTAGGGTTTTCTAAAAACCCATCATTTGCACCTGGATCAAGGACTTTTTAACAAACCACTCTCAATGCATCAAACTTGGTCCACACACTTCCTTGTCCATTACTCTGAACGTTGGAGCTCCTCAAGTTTGTGTGCTGAGTCCACTTCTTTACACACCATACACCTATGATTGTACACCTGTCAACTCAGCCATCATTGTTAAATTTGCTGATGACATAATTGTTGTTGGGCTCGTGTCATGTGAAGGTGAGTCAGCATACAGCTAACAGCGTGGTGTTCAGTGAACAACCTAAGACCAAAGAGTTGATACTGGACTACAGGAAAAAGCTTGACATAGCCAGCCCCACTCTGCACTGATGGGGAGTGTGTGAGGTCCTTGAAGCTCCTCTGTGTCCTCCAATCACTGACTCTTGGTCAGCCAACACTATTGCCAAAGTAAAGAGGGCATGTCAGAGACTCTACTTTCTGATGGTACTTAGGAAGAATGGCATCTCTTTCTACCATACTGGCCATCAGTGTGGTGTGCAGGCTGCTCTGCAGCAGACAAAAAAGTGCTGTAAGGAGCGGTGAGAGCAGAGAGAAAAAATAAAACATTGACTGCTAGCTGTCACCTCTGGAGGACACTGCCAACTCACACTACCTCAAAAGAACAAAACATCATCAGTAACTTCTTTCACCTCAGTCAGCATTTGTTTTATCTGTTGGTCCTCTGACAGGCGATACAGATCAGCCAAAACACACATATAGATAGAGATGCTTTCTTTTCAGAAGCCATCTGTGCTCTGAACACTTACATGCACCAATAAATAAACACACTGATGCCTGACTTTTTTTTATCATGGATATTTATAACTTAGTTATTTATTGTTAGCATTGTTCTGTACTTTTATGTTTGAGTTTGGACACCATATTGGAGTTGCATTCCTAATGTAGTTGTTCGCTTTGCTTACAATGACAGTAAAATTAGTCAATTCATGATGTAAAATGTCCTGATGAATACAACAGATAAGGCTGATTTCCTACCTCAGGTCACATCAGACAAACATTTGACATTAAACATGTAAACATACTGTTTGAATTAAGGGGCTGTCAGACGAGCAAGTATAGGCACCTTTACTGGAGCAGAGTATATACAGGTACACTATAAGTTTAAAAGTACTGCTTTGATTGCACAGTTCTTGTTTAAACATTTGTACAAGAAGGGCGCAAAAACATGCATGATGTTATGCAATAGCTTAATTTTCGTTGACCCTTGATTGAGACAGAACTAACCACAGCAGTATTCAGTTCCTCTCAAATGAATGGACTGGTCGTTTTTTCAAAAATAATACTGATGCTGTGAGGGGATATGGCTCACTCAGTCTATCCAGCCTCTGTCTAGTTTGTGACTCATTTCTTGACTTAATCTTTCAGCCAGCATTTGAATGCGCCCACTGTTTGCTTACACATGCTTTTAAAAATGGTTTAATCTTGAGCGCAGTGGTGCTCTAGGGTGTGATCACTTCGGGCCCTAGACCTAGCTTTCCCTGCCCTATGGTCAGGTAAAGGGAACTAGGGTGCTTACTGAGAGTAGGCTTCTACCTCCCGGTCTTATGTATCCTGACCCCCCCCCCCCAAAAAAAAGGATGAGGAAGGACAATGAGGAAGGGTGTGTGTAGGTGGATGGGGACTCTGCTGGGTGTCGGGTGGTTTTTGGGCACCTGGGGCCTCGGGGACCATTGTTGCAACTTCTCATCCTCATTATTGAGTATGTTTCATGACAAAGACGCACACACACACACACACACTAATATATACTACAACACAACACAGCAGGCTGTTTGGTACAACAGTGCATTCGTGCCATGATTCCGTTTGCAAAAGCTGCCAGACAAGCTGACTGAAAATATGTGGACAGAATTTCACCATCTGTGGTGTCTTTTAGTGTCTTTGGTGCCATAAACTCTGCACTAAAACTTCTACAGAAGCCATCACCTGCAAGCAGATGTGAAACCTTTACCACAAGATTATTTTAATTATTTCTGAGCAAGAGTTAAATGTATTTACTTGCAATTAACTTCTGACTTCCTGTCTATCCCATTGTGTTATCTGTTTGTTTAATGCATCTCTAACAATGTATAAGCAGTCGGTATGTCCTGATTTCAGCCCCTAAAAATATTTAACCACAAAGATTAACATAAATTACTACATATCCCATTGTTTTCTTTGAAAGCCTACACACTCACTTAGCCCTCAGGCTTCTTTGTAAGATTTCAGAGGTTGTCCTTAGGGAGCTTATTTTGTTTTTAGTGAGGGATTTTTGAAATCACTAACTAAACCTTATAATATAATGCTGTCCTGTTGTGCTTTAAACAGTTTTATATTTTAACATTTCAAGATTGTAAAATTCATAAAACAGGAAGAAATACTCCTGAAACAAAAAGAAGAAATTTTTACATTTTAGGTCGAGTGTAATGCTTCATATGTCAAAGCAAGTTGAAGTTGTGTAACAGCATAGTGGAGAGTGTAAAATTTGTGCCAATGAAGCATTTTCACTTCTCCTTTAGTTGTGGAGGATTGCTGTGCAAAAACTAATTTCTTTTTTTAAAAGCCCGATCACATATTGTCTTATACTTTATGATGTCTAATTAATTTATATGTTCAAATAAGATAAATTGGGTTTCCTTCACAATGGAATATTTTTCTTATGAAAACACAGTAGTCATGTCCTGTCTGGCAGACATTTACAACTAAGCTGCAGACATGGATTAAAAATATATGTCAAAATTTTCCTGAGACAGTCATCAATTCCCACTATAGCTATGTTTTCATCCGTCTAAAACTGAAAAAAACAAAACAAAAAAAAAACAATCAGTTCCTGAAATTCTTACTTCTTCTTTCTGATCCTCTGACATCTGGACAAGTGTGGCTAAGGCAAGATGTGAAAAGGGATGTTTGGCTAACGTGTTTATGAGAACAGTGTACTCTCGTCTCTCTTGGAAGATTTCTTCTCCTCCCTCACTGATTACAACAATACAAAATCGAATCATGCCGACCACAGAAAATAACTGGGTAAGTGGTTATTTTTTTACATTTTTCTCATGCATAATTGGTGATGAGTAAACACAAAGTGTTACCTGAAACTTGTCTATAACCTGCTTTCTGTGACAAAGAAACTATATTCCTCACCCTCCAACAAGTAAACAAAGAGAAATGAATGGAAACTGATTAGTGAAGCAATTTTCTTTTGAATAACCCATCTTTGAAAAATATTTAAAAGAGGTCTGTGTCTCTGTCTTGTCAGCAGGAGGAGGATGATTATGATTATGGAGAAAATGTGACAGAATACGGTACAGATGGTAGCCATCCTGCATCCCCGTGCTTTCAAGAAGATATCTATGCTTTTGCACATAAGTACTCCCCTGTTGTATACAGCCTGGTGTTCATCTTTGCAGTTCTTGGCAATGTGCTGGTGCTGTGTGTAATCAGACGCTACAGAATCTCTCAGAGTGGTGGAGCCTGTGCTTTTTCCTTGACAGACACCTTCCTCCTTCACCTTGCCATTTCTGACCTTCTGCTGGCCTTCACCCTGCCCCTGTTTGCAGTGCAATGGGCTCACAACTGGATATTTGGCTCAGCTGTTTGCAAGATCTCAGGTGCTCTCTTCTCCCTGAACCGGTACAGTGGCATCCTCTTCCTGGCTTGCATCAGTTTTGACAGATACCTAGCCATTGTTCATGCTGTCAGCTCAGGCTGGAAACGGAATACATGCCATGCCCAGTTTGCGTGTGCCATCATCTGGATAGTCTGCCTGAGCTTAAGTGGAATCGACATTTACTTTAAACAGGTGGTGAAAATAGACATTGTGGGCCAGCAGAAGGGGCCCCTGTGTCAGGAGTGGTTCACTGAAAACGTCTTACAGTGGAAGGTGGGGCTGCGGCTTGTCAGTGTGGTTCTGGGTTTTGGGCTCCCTCTCCTAATCATGCTCTACTGCTACATCCGGATCTTCAGGTCTCTATGCAATGCCTCTCGCCGCCAAAAGCGCAAGTCTCTCCGCCTCATCATCTCTTTAGTGTCCGTATTTGTAATCTGCTGGGCACCATACAACTGCTTCCAGCTGGCAGACAGTCTGCAGAAGCTGGGTGTGGTGCATGAAAACTGCGAGTTTGGCCGTGCAATCGACATTGGAACTCTGGTCACTGAAAGTTTGGGACTGTTACATTGTGCCCTCAATCCTCTGCTCTACGGCTTTGTAGGGGTTAAGTTCAGGCGGGAGCTTGTCAGAATGTGTAAGGGACTGCTGGGACAGAGGGGTTGGCTGGCGATGGAAGGCTGGAGGGAGCGAAGGCTTAGAAAAACCACAGGATCGTTCAGTTCTGCAGAAAGTGAAAACACCTCGTTCTCTGTCATGGTGTGATTCTAGTCAGAGACACATCAAGAAAAAGGAAGAGGTGAAGATATTTCTGTGGTTTTGCATGTGAAGGATGCTATACATAAGTAAAATGAGATGGAAACAGAAATAATGTTCTCAAAATTATAAATTTGCAAATTTTTATTGGTGCTTTGCTAAGTTGTTGGAATACTGCAGCTTATATCGTTTTGACCCCCAATCCCCAAGAAAGAATGCTGTAGTAAAATCATTATGTGACTAGAAGCATGAAGTAAACCAACTGAAAAATGCTGAGAAAACAACTTGCTGTGACATCTTTTGATTTCTACATACCCTTAAAAAGCTTGATCAGCAATAATGAGGATAATAATGTCATAAGTACTCAAGAGTCATATCTCACTTATTTATACCCAGTGCATTGTAATTTTCTTTAAGATCTAAAAGCTGTATATGTTAAAATTCTTTTGATTTTTTTTTTATGACATTAAAGCATTGTTTTATCTGTGTGCTATAAAGTGTTCTGTGCTGCAAAAGAGAAAAATGAATCCGGTTCATTTAAATTTTGTATCTATCATTAAAACCCAACCTTTATTTTGATTGATGATGAATATTTTAGATTTTATATTTTTTAAGAAAGAAAATGTCTCTGCTGCATATTTTTCATTGCTTCCCTACAGATTTGCTCAGCATGCAGCTGCCAATGTCATTATTAATCTGACTAATGAAAATACTAAATGGACCAGAGTGACTTGGATTTGACATCTATAATGCAGCTTGAGAATACTTTTTTCCCTTTGGGGGGGGGGTATACAACAAAGCTAATGAAACTGTATGTTTTAGGTAAGAAAGCACTCTTTTAGCTGGAAACTGATTGACTGAGTTGACTTGCAGGTGTGATAATAAATCCCAGGAAGACAACTCTTTGTTTTTGTTGTTTAATTCTTTATTATAGAAAATTGCATGTGGTGCTATGGGGTAGTGGTTAACACATTTGCCTGACATGTAAAAGATCCCCAGGCTGAGAGGAGACACAAACCCAGCATCGGGAGGTCACAAACTAGTGCCGGTCCCAAGTCTTGATAAATGGGAAGGCTGCGTCAGCAAAGAGGTTTGGCATTAAAATTAAACAAAACAAACAAAAAAAAAAAACTGTGCCATATCATATATGCAGATCCATTTGCTGTGGTGATCCTGTGGGAAATAAGACAGCCACTAAAAGTACCATCTATATTACAGAAAATTTCACTGACAAATAAGTTGGGAGCTGAGTCTGGGTATAATAATGAAAAGAGGGCCCGTGAAAGAGTGACTCATTAGCTCTAAGCCATTGCAACACTGTTGCACTTGCAACACTTATTTGAGACCCCCTGTCAATTTACCAAAAGATTAAGTTTCAAGATGAAAACCTTAACTGTCAAAGTCCAAATATTGATTGTCAATGTGAAAACACACACTTTGATGTAACTATACATAAATTTCATCCATAAATAATAAAAAATAACTTCCTTGTGGTTCAGACATTTCATGAAAGAAGTTATTCAAACTCCAAGGAGCAGTTACTAGACTGAACTTTTCCTTTTAGAAGAAGCAACAATCCAGAGAAGTTTGGAAACGCCTGGTTTGACATTGTGTTTAATTACATCATTATTTTTATTTAAGATATTTATTTCAAAAGTATGCAAGCTGCTGTCAGGTCTAAATTGGTTATATGCCTAACTATAAAGTAGCTTAAATTAAACGAAAAGTACATAAAAAAATGAAGAAGTACCAGAAACATTGAATGCTGAATTGAAATCTATTTCAAAGAGCAAAGTCTTAAAGCTTTTTAAGTGATCATTAGCATGCTGTGTTTATGGACATTATTTAAAGTTAATTTAAATAATACTTCACAATAACCGCCCAAATAAGTGCCTCAAGATAATGACGGCTGAGTTGTGAGAATTGTTTCAAGAACAGATGAAGACAAATGGCCACACATTGACAACAGAAATGTAACATAACATAACACTGAATGCTGCATCAAGTTAAACTTCATTGTTACAATAAAGTCTAGTTTCCTGTTTTGGAAAATCCAGAGTTTTGTGTCAATATGGCAAAGTCAGACATAGAACAACAAATTAGATTAATGAAGAGACAACAGATATTTACAGACACCAATTATGAACATAAACATGGTCATTCATGAGCATCAATTAAATAGAGAAAGCATTCCCGAAAAGGTAAAGTTACTACATGCAAACTTACATGCAGCTCATCACACAGTTTTATTGCGTGTAAGTGGAGCGCCCTCTGCTGGAATCTGGTTACACAGCAGTGCAGATTGCCTGGAGATTCATCAACAGAAACAGTGGTGATTCTAGAGAGTATTGTGTTCTTATACAAAAATTCACAGGAGGCCCATCAACCAGCGTTCATCACCTTTACAGTACTGTGCAGAATTCTCAGCTTATCCCTGATTTCTTAATATTTTGCTTTAGAATAGAATAGAATGCCTTTACTGTCATTATACAGAATGTACAATGAGATTGGAGAAGCTTTCAAGAAGTCCAGTCCTTGTACCTTTTCAGAGGAATTTTTTTTTATCACTTTGATATTGGTATTTACTGTTGTTATTTTAATATAATTTATTAGCAATTATATTAGTCAAACACACTGGATTAAGGAACACTGTGTACTTTAAATTAGTAGGATAAAGCTGAAGCCTGTTATATCTATTTCTCATATATGCTTAAGACCTTGGTGGGATTCAAGTACATCTTTGGTTCACATGACATTGTCACCTCATGTTGTACTTTAGGCCCACCTGTGTTTATGTAACATGAATTAGTGAGGGGGATAAACTTTAGCTAATTGGGGATTGTCCAAGATGTGTTTTCATAGCAGAGGATTTAGTTGGAAGAAGATCCATCATTATGACATCTGCCAGAGCTGTTGTAAACCACTGGGTACTCTGGTGATGTGTGTTTCTTTAGTACATGTGGGACAAAAGTTTGCAGAGCCTCAAAAGGTGACTGATTGGGGTTCAAGTTTTATGGGGTTGAGACTATATGCAAATTGACAGGGGTCAAAGGCAAGTGGGCAGTTACCATCTTTAAGGTTATAAAATGATGCGCCCTCTCTTTTGTCTCTCACTTACTTTGCTCTTCCTCTTACTGTCCTTTTGCTCTGCTCTTCTTCTCTTCCTGTCTCTGCATCTTTCTGTCTCTTTGTTTCCCCCTTTTCTCTTATTCTTTCCTCTCACTCCCTCTCTCTGTGTGTATTCTAGTCTTAATTCTGTTACTGTCTGTGTTTTGCGTAACCAAGATGTCTAATAAACAGCCTGCATTGGAGCCTGCTCATTCCCATTTTTTTTGTTTTTTTTGTAAACTTTTGTAAACTTTAATTGAATTTTATACAGGATTGAATCTACACTGCTCGAAACAATAAAGGGAACACTCAAATAACACATCCTAGATCTGAATGAATGAAATATTCTCATTGAATACTTTGTTCCGTACAAAGTTGAATGTGCTGACAACAAAATCACACAAAAAGCATCAATGGAAATCAAATTTATTAACCAATGGAGGCCTGGATTTGGAGTCACACACAAAATTAAAGTGGAAAAACACACTACAGGCTGATCCAACTTTGATGTAATGTCCTTAAAACAAGTCAAAATGAGGCTCAGTATTGTGTGTGGCCTCCATGTGCCTGTATGACCTCCCTACAATGCCTGTGTGACGATGTGGTCAAGGCCTTTTTGGTATTTTAATTAGTTGTTCCGACAACGCCACCAGAGGGAATTTCACCCTCTGGAATATATTAATTTGGGTTTTTATTGTAGATCTAAGAGAATACCTTAAATGCACAGGTTCGAAATTTGACAGGAACAGAGATATGGTTCTGGAAATATAATTTTGTTTATTGATAAAATTAAAAATAAGGCTGCTACAGTGATGGTGCTCATGCACCCTCAAAGTAAACAATACAGCAAATAAA